>CM024754.1:64790612-64842515 GCA_014218235.1 Colocasia esculenta
GAATTTATATTGTTAGCATAGTTTAATTTATTTACTACAGTTGTATTTCCATGCACAGGTAGTTGTGTTAAATTGATTATATTGATGCTTCACTCCTGCTCTAAAGTGTTTAGTGTTGTTTCAACTTTTGAGGGAGTTTCCCTATTGAGCCAGTGACTTGTGAGGCTCACCCCTACTCCTTTCAGGTGAGGGAGAGCAGGAGGTTACACACCCGTCTTCTAATCCAGAGCCGCATCTCAGCGGAGTTGGGTCCACACCTTCAGCATTGTAATTTTCTTTCTGTTGTGCCCCAGGGTATGCCCCAGGCTATTGTACTCTGAGCTTGACTTTTGTTGAGATTTGGCTATGTAATCCTTATGAAAATTTGTATGAGATGTACAATCTTATATATATTCATTGTGTTCCTTTGTATTTCCAAGGGCATGTATGTCCATATCCCTGGCGAAGCTTCAGCTTGTTCGCGGGAGACGGAGTGAGATCAAGCTCGTTATTGGGTTAAGGGGTTTGGACGACGAGGACCGTCACTGGATTCTACTTGGAATCGGATTATAGGAAAGCCCCTTATATGGGATGGTTCAACCTATATGGCTCTGAGGGTAACGAGGATGAAATCCTAGAGGTGGACACGTATCACTGGTGTATGGCGAGGAGAGCTCCCCCAGTTTTGCGCAATAACCTAAGCTTATTGTAAGGCTCTTGAACTTTGTTCATATTATGTTTATCTATATGCATATGATATTTGTTGTAAATAACATGTTTATTTATTTACTTATGTGCATATGTATATACATGTTTTTTTCCTGTACATATTGTATTTATTTAATTCTATGCATATTATATTTAAATAGTACTGTACATATTGTATGTATCTATATGGTGTATATTGGTTATTGGATTGTTCTGTTTTCTGCCGAAATCCCTTTTAACGTCAACATCCCTCGACGTTAAGGGCAAGTTGACGACAACCAATGTGCCGTTGACTTCATATTGACGTCCAGATCGATGGACGCTGACTTCTTGTTAATGGCAGCAATGTGGCCGTTTATTTCACAGTTATGTTGCGATTCTAGATCTGAAAATGGCTGTGTTTTCTCCAGTTCTTGATTTGGAAACCTATCCCCAACGGTAGGAAATCAAATCCTAAGCGTACCCTGACCCATTAGCTCTATGAAATCTAGTGTTTCTGGCGAGGTTTGGTCTTTTTTCTCAGAGGAAAACTAGGGTTTGTGGAGAGAAAAACTAGTTTTTGCAAGGCTTGATCCAACGATTGTGTGGTCTTTCTGGTGATCTTCTGCGACTGGAAGGAGCTTCTAGTGTTGAAGAATCATCCCCGACTTCAAGAGACCTTCTGTGCAATCAGGAGGACCGGATTTGAGGTGGAGATCTCACCTTCTTGGCTTGGCTGAGGAGGGATTCTTCGACCAAATCAAACCCCTAGAGATTTATTTACAGGCAAGTAATCAAGGGATTACATCCCTAGACATGTCCTTTAGGTCCCAATAATTTTTCAGAATTTTATTCGTGTCCTGGAACCCCCAATTCTCCATTTTATTTGCATTCAGTCAGCACTTTCTACAGACAGGAAATTGACGAAAAGCTTGTTGCCGTCAAGATCCTGAGTTGTCGGCAACATCGTGTGCCATTAACACACCTTGACGGCAAGGGCCTCGCCGCCAAGTTCGTCTGTTTTCCACAGAATTGTGTTGATCATGTCTATGCTATGATTTCAGATTTTTGGATATCTAAAAATGCTGTAAAAATTGTGGTTGGTTGGATACTGTTTTTAGGTCATATCATGAGGTTTAAAAGAATTTCAGTGCAAAGTTTTTCATTATTATAATTCCTGTTGTGGTGGATTAAGCATGTTGTGACTGTGTTAAGCTCTGGAAAATTAGTTTTACTGTATGATAATGTAACAGAAAATTTGTATGATATTAGGGTTACTGTTCTCATGTTTTGAACCTATTAGAACCCCTACTCTACTGTCTACCATGTTAAGTAAGTATTTCATTGAAATTACCCGAATTCCATGATAAATTGTTAAAATTAGTTTTTCTATTGCAAAAAAATAAAAAAAAAATTAGACATGTGTAAGAAGTCTGTGATAAAAATTTGACACTATTTTGACACCCGTGGGTACTGTTTGCTTTGAAAGAGGGTATTAAACCATGATTAAGTGTATGTGAGTTAAACCATGTAAAAATTAGTGAATTGCAGCATGATTAAGCACTGTTATGGTTAAATTGTCACTGTAAAATATTAATATTATGTTCTGTAAACTGAAGCATGTCCAATTGTTTAAGTGCATGTGAATAAGTTAAAGTGTGTATATAAGTAATTGAGAACATGTGATTAAGTAAGAATGTGTAAATTGTGCCGACATTGACACTGCTACCATAGAAGGCTGTGGAGCCGTACTGTAGTAAAGTCTTTATAGGAAGGCTCATTGTGTATGTGATATCCTATGGGCATTAGGATGAAATCCTGGAGGTGGACAAGTACCACTGGTTAGGGTGGAGAGGGCTTCTCCCGGTTCTGCGCAGTTACCAAGATTCGTCACTGTGTTGCCTAGGTGACGGGTATGTGTATGTGAATGTGTGTCCTTCTTTATGGTGGTTCGGACTATGTGTCACGGAAAATTAAGTGTAAAAGTATGAAAACTTGTGAATATGTGCAATGTGAACATGTGAAAGCGTTATGTGAATGTGTTAATATGTGAAAAGATGTGAAACCATGTGAATGTGATAATTCATGTTAAAACAGCAAGCTAAAGATGTGTATATGTGTTTTGAAAGCATGTGAAAATGATTAGATATCATGCTAGGTTTGCTAGTTATTATGTGCATATTGCCATGATCAAATTGTGTATAATTGTGAAATGATATGAATAGAATTTGAAACCATGATTCATGTTATATATTATGTGTAGAAAGCATGTGTAGGTTGTTCATATTTATTTGTTAAATTGAAATGAAGCATGTACCGTGTATTTTCTCTTACAGATTATAAGAATAGCATGTGTGTGATGTGTGTAAGGATGTTCCTTAGATTGCTTGCTGGGTCTTGTTGAAAGACTCATACTTGCTTTAACATACAGGTGAGATAGGTGTCCCCGTACTTGAGGAGGACTTAGTGAGGAGAGACTCCTAGCGAGAGGAGTAGCTGCTTGTGGAGTGCTGCATAGTTTACTCTTTCCTTTCATAATATGTGTACAATGCCATTATGTATTCATATGGACTTGTAATAACGTGGACATTTGTTATTTCTTTCATTTGCTATATAGACTATGGAATTATGTGAATGATGATGGAATAGGAATTCTATTTTATTTCTGCTGTACTCTTTTGTTATTCATGCACATTTCAGCCTATTGTATTGTGTTGGGTAAATGTCCTACTGTAATGACGCCCTTTATATCGATGTGGATTGGTATAATCGTACTGGTATAAGGAGGGTCGTTACACTTATTCACCATTGCCTAGGTGATAAGTGAATGAATGAATGATTGACTCACCTCTAGTGGTGGTTGGGGCTGTGTCTTGGCAACTAGTGTACTATTCTTACTATTAATGTTACTACATTGTAAATGGAATGAAAGAGTGAAAAGATTGTTAATGAATGAAAAAGATTATTTCTAGAATAAAGATGCATGCAAATGATTTGTGCAAGCATGATAGACCTACTATAGATCTTGTCATATTGTCATTCCCTTTATACAAAAGTGTATGATACATGTTGATCTATGATATGGAATGGAGAAATATATGTCAAGAATGATAATTAGTTTCAGATTTATATGATCATTCATATGCTCTACAATTGAACTATACATATCCACATGATAATAGATTGTTTCATGATTAGGTGAAAAATTGTCATGCTAGAATGAATGTATAATAGATGTATAGAATATGTACCATGTGTGAAGTAATAGTACATGTAATAGCATTTTTAAGCCTAACATAGTTATGTAAACTATGATCATTGCTATTCATTATTTATTGTGTCTATGAAGACTCATTCTTGCTAATGTAACAGGAGAGGCTGAGGACCCCGTGACTGAGGAGTTAGTGTAGTCTGATTCAGAGCGAGAGGATTAGTACTTGAGAGTGTTGAGAGTGTCTCTTGTATGTGAGGAATAACCGTATTTAAATCTTGTCATATCTTGATTATGGACTGGTTATATGTTGAACATTTCTTTTATTCAGACTATGGTGTTGGATACTATATTGATGCAATAAAAAAACTTTTATTTTCTACTGCTTTTACTTTCATATTTGTGTATATCTCAACCAAGTATTTGTTAATATTTGGGTATGTTCCCAGTGTGGTGCATCTCTTGGATTCAATGTGAATCGATATGACTGGACCATGTCTAAGAGGGGTGTTATAGAAAGTGTGGATTGTTGTTAAGAGGCAAGATCGCAATATTGTTGTTCCAGTTTCTATTGTCCCTGTAGCTAATGCTTTTGACAGACTTATTGATGATCTTCAATGAGGACGTCTATCCAAAGAGTGCAATCAAAAAAAGGGGTTAGCACGAGGAGTATGATATGTTGTAGCACATCGATAAATTCTTCCCCTACTTGTTCTTAATGAAAGGTTTGATATGGAATATTAGGGGGATTAGAAATGATCAATCAATTAGTAGGTTGAAGTTCCTTACTAAAAAATTGCAGATGGATATTTGGCAATTATTGAACGTATATATGATTGATGCTCGTGTGAATGTTGAGAATACACCATTGATCTTCCGTTGGATATCTTGTGTCTCTCTGATAAGTTGGTAACCTTGTAAATATTGATTTTTAGTTTATTAACAGCATCATCATTATCCCTGCATGATTTGTTATCATTGTTCTATGTTTCATTTGAGGGCCTTTTTGTGGAGGAAGAAGTAATAGGATCCCACAGGTACAATAGGTTGGGGATAGTAATCTTTTGGTATTCTATGTATTTTAGACAAGATTTTGGTGGGTGAGTTTATCATTTGACATTGTAGTGACTTGTTTATGAAATTTTCATATGGCCTTTATGAAACTTTTTTATGTGCAAACAATATAGATCAAACATTGTAGTGAGTTTATAAGTGTTGTATTTGGTGTATGATGTTTTTTTGGTGAAGTATATTGATGTCTATATAATATTTACACCAAAAATAAATGTATAAGATATAACCATAAACAACAAGTATATTACTTATGCTAGACAACATGTATAGTTACAGTTAATCTATAAGATATAAGGTAAAACTGATTCTTTGATTCTACTCACCTAACCATCTTTCTTCAAAAGAGAAATTGTTAATCTGTAAGATACAAGGCAACATATATATTACTTACACTGGGCAACAAGTATGGTTACGGTATATATTAATAGGAAAATAAATAATATAAAGTATAGCTACAAACAAGGTATATTACTTACACCATTAATGCATAGATGTGAATAGCGATGGTCGGTGATCGTTTTCTTATGGCTATCTAGTTGACACTTTTCAAATACTATTTTACATTTCTTACGATTTTTTAATAAATACTTACGAATTTAAGCATAGGTGAAACACATGTACTTATGGCATAGAATGCGTAGGTATATGCGTAGGTATATAACCTATCTATTCTTACGGTTGTGCAAGCATAGTTGACTTTTAGAATTGGCCCAAACCACATGCCAATTTGCCATAGGATATTCCAAAGGATACATCTATGCTTATATTTGGGCATTATCTTACAGTTTTATGATGTAACTACATTCCAATTTTCTTGTAGTGACAAAACAAGTGACAAATCCATCAGAATATTCTACTTACAAATTACTTTTTCGGAGGACAACTAACTCTAGAATTTTTCTTTCGACGGCAGATTGCAGAGGGTGATTAGAAAATATGAAGATTACAAGGAGATAATTGGATTATTGATAGATTTTAGGTGGTGATTTGTAAAAGAACCTTTTTATGTGTTATGTGATTGTCAAATGATAAGTTTTTTCGACACTCACTAAAACAAAAGTGGGCAACACTTATGGAAAGTGGTTAGGATTTCTCATTTTGTAAGGATATTAACTACTATACTTACGGTTATTAGAAAATCGATTAATATTTTAATATTGCATCTCCAATACAATAAGTACACCGTAGGAATAAATTTTGGCTACTGCGTAAAAACTTGGAGAGCCGTAAGAATAGACCCAAAAACTTTGTTGGCAGGCTTCTCTTAGACAAATCCCGCCTCTTCTTAGCCTTTCTCTCTCTCAAAACAAAACCAAAAAAACCCTCCTCCTCCGCTACAGCAGTTCATCTTTTTCTCTCTCAAAACAAAACCCTCCTCCCCCGCGCTCTCCCATCCCCCATCTCTCCCACTATTCTTCTTTGTGACGGGCGAGATTGAGGACCATCCCCGCCTGCGAGATCGAGGTGCATCCCTTCCGGCAAGATCGAGGTACCTTTTTATTTATTTATTTATTTAAAAGCGGTCCTCAGGAACTTATACTAGGAGAGTGCACCCTCCCCCAGAGGGGAGAAATGTTTCCACTCCACCAGTAATGCTCATGGGCCAATGAAATATATTAAAATAAAAAATTACAACCATAAAGCCGTCAAGATAGCCTAACATGATAGAGACCGATTTTATCTAAAACCAGGGGACCTTTACAATTATAGGGGACTCTACTAGACCACCAGAAAACTTTGTTCTCCCTAGATTGACAACCATAATTAGCCAATGCATCAGTGACCTGATTACCCTCCCGATAAACATGGGTGATCCTATAAGCACTTCTGTTTATTCTTGCACTCGCTTCCCACCACCAACAGTATGCTCTCCATGAAGGACACCGACCTTCCTTAAAAGAATTAGCCAAAGCACTTGAATCAGTGTTAACAATAGAGAGGCGAAGACCCAGAAATCTGCCAGCCGAAGACCATCACATAAAGCTCTTATTTCAGCGATATCTTCATAGAAATGAGCGAACGCCACCCTTATTGAACCCTGCACATCACGGATGCAACCACCTCCCCCACACACTCCCGGGTTCCCCTTGCTTGCACCGTCTACATTCAAACACAAATCAGTAATAGGAGGGATCCAGCGAATAAGCTTTAGGCACTTTGGAGAGACTTGAGGACTGAAACCAAACTGATTAAGAACCTGCAACTCATAACTCGACGGCTCTTCCTTAAATTGCATTTTAGCAAGAGAGTTAGCAACCATAAACTTGATGTTGTTAATCACCACCCTGGCAGAAAATCGCTTGGACTCAAACCTTGTTGAACATCTCCCCTTCCATATCTCCCAAAGGATTAGAATAAGGCAGTATAGAGAAACAATCCAAAAGGAGAATAAACATTAGTGAGAAGCAAAAAACTCCAAATTCTCATTGTGATTTGGCTGTGCATATTGATTTTTGTGCCAATGAGTGGAAGAAACCAATTCCACAGGGGAGCAGTCATATCTCCATATATGAATAGATGGTTAAAATCCTCTTGGCTTAGACTAGTGTAACAGGAACAACACGATGCAAGCTGTATACCACATTCAGTAATTCTCTGATCCAAAGGAACTCCAAGATCAAGGTACCAAAAACCCCATTTTCCCTCCACGATTCAAGTTCCAAATCCAAAACCCCTCACGCTCTGCCATCCCCGACGGCCATTCAGGCTCCTAGCCAGTAGCCACTTGCCACTTCGGCGCCCCTTCTACGACTCCGACGTGTGACGAATGTTACTCCACCACCAGCGATTTCAGAGTTTGCAAGAAGACCCTCTTGCAGTAGGTGCCTCTCCCTCCCTCCTACCTTCTCCCTCTCTCTCTCTCTCTGTGTCTCTCTCTTTCTCACTCTCTATCTCTCAACCGATCTCCTTTCGTTAGACCACCAATATGCCTCTACCATTTGTGCCTCGGCCGTCCATTCCCTCCATTGGCTTTCCCATCTCGTTGAGCATTGGCCTCACTAGTCAGACCCCCCCCCGCCTCTATTGAGAGTTGGTCTCCCCAACCGGCACCACACCGCCTCTGTTGGCCTCCCCACCAGAGATACCCCACCTCTACTGGCCTCCCCATCCCCTCCTCTGAATCAATTCTCCAGGTAGCCTCTGTTGGCCTCTCCAACCCTCTCCATCCCCTCCTTCGAATCTAGTCCCCAGCCAGCCTCTATTGGCCTCCAGCCCTCGACATCCCCTCCTTTGACTGTGTAAAGTTTATTTGACTATGTTTTCTCTTTGTGTTTGTAGGCATATCGCAGTGAAACTCTTGTTTGAAGAAGCCAGGAAGGTGCTGCAGAACAAACTACAACTAAGTATGTATGGCTCATATGAATGATCATTATACATGTAGAAATTATTTTTTGGGGACTTGAAATATGTTTTTTAAATTTATTTTTGTCAATGAGTATATGATGAGATTTATTTTTTTGTTAGAGTAAAGTAGTCATTAAGAAAATAGATTGGAGTTGGATGGCCAAGCCAAAGCACTCATAGGAATATCTTGATGGAGTGGACTTGTTCATCAATTTTGCATGTGGGTATTCTGATCCATCGTCAAGTATCAAGTGCCCTTGTGTGAATTGTGCATGTATGTGTAAATAGGACAAGAACATAGTTAGGGAACTTTATACTTCAATAGAGTCATCAAAGATAAAATGTTTTGGGACTTTCATGGGCCTAATTCATCTTGTAGTAGGCCCACATCCCTAGATTCTGCATGTGAAGATCTCCCAAAGGATGGTGGTATGCGCTCAATGTTGCGAGATGTATTTCGCATGAAAAATAAAATATATATGGAAAACATCTCTGGAAATCAGAATAAAGGGGACTATGGAACATTCCAAAATTTTGCGGGGGAAATGTTGAACAACCGTTATATCCAGGTTGCAAGACTTTTAGCAAACTATCATTTATAATCCGATTGTTCAACATAAAATGTATGGGTAAAATGAGTAACAAATCTTTCAACATGCTATTGAAGTTGTTGAAAGAGGCTCTTCCAGAAGGTGAGGTATTGCCAAGTACATTTTATGAATTGAAAAAAATGATTAGTAAGTTGGGATACGGTATCATAAAATTGATGCATGCCCAAATGATTGCATTTTATATTGGGAAGACTATGAGTCTCATGAGCAATGTCCCAAATGTGGAGAATCTAGATGGATTACAAGGGAAAAGAGGGATATAAAAAAAAGATAGCCAAGAAGGTTCTTCGACACTTTCCCTTAATTCCAAGATTGAAAAGATTATATATGTGTAGCAAGATTTCAGCAAACATGAGATGGCATAGCGATGAGCGGAAGAAGATGTATATTGAGACATCCAGTTGATCCTCTTATTGGAAAGCTTTAGATGCCATAGATAAGTTTGGTTTAGATTCTCATAATGTACGTTTAGGTTTGGAAAGTGATGGTTTCAATCCTTTTGGGACAATGAGTACGAGTCATTGTACATGACCTGTGGTATTGACACCATACAACTTACCTCCATGGCAGTGTATGAAGCCACAAAATATTTTTGTATCTTTAATCATTCCTGGCCCTAATGGACCTGGAAATGATACTGATGTCTATCTTCAACAACTTGTAGAAGAATTGGAAATACTATGGCATGGAGTTGAAACATATGATGCTTCTAAAGGTGAAACCTTTTGTATGCGTGCTGCATTACTGTGGACCATTAATGATTTTCCTGCATATGCTTATCTATTTGGTGAGCACTAATGGCCAACTAGTTTGTCCTACATGTAATGTATAGACAAGTTTACAATGGTTGAAAGCAAGTGGGAAGTTCTGTTACACAAATCATTGTCGATGGCTGAAAGAGGATCACAATTTTGTTCTTTAAAACGACAGTTTGATGGAAAAGAAGAAATGAGAAGTAGACCAATTTCGTTGTCTGGGATTGATATATTGGAGTATTTACATGGACTGACCTTTACTTTTGGCAAGCTTCCTAAATCTAAAACAAAGGTAAAAAGAAAACATAAAAGAAAGACACATCTATGAGTAATGTTGAGGGTCCTGCCAACTATTTATCATGGAAGAAAAAAAGTATTTTTTTGAATTGTCATATTGGAAGTTGTTACTTCTCAGACATAATCTTGATGTGATGCATATCGAAAAAAATATTTGTGATCATATTATTGGTACTCTTTTGGACATTGATGGACAAACTAAGGATAGCTTGAAAGCTCGCTATGATCTACAACATTTGGGTATAAGGACTGCACTTCAGCCACAAACTTTGAGCTCTAATAGATTGGTGTTGGCGCCTGCCATGTTTACATTAAGCAACATTGAGAGACAAACCATTTGTAAAGTCTTTAAAAATGTGAAAGTTCCATATGGTTATGCATCTAACATATCAAGGCATGTCAACCCCAACGATCGCAAGAAGATTTGGGGTTTGAAGAGTCACTATTGTTATGTGCTCATCCAACAATTACTTCTTGTGGCAATGAGGGGAGTGGCACAAAAGGAATTGAGGTATGTAATTATTGATCTTTGCATTTTTTTTTCAAAAGTATGTTCAAAGACATCATCTTCAAATGATTTCTTTACTCTATAGCAACAAGTTGTAACATTTTGTGTCGCTTGAAAATTATTTCCTACCAATTTTCTTTGATATCATGGTACATCTTCTCATTCACTTACTGATGAAGCAAGACTTGCTAGCCCTATACATTATAGGTGGATGTACCCCATTGAAAGTATGTGTCTAGCCTAAATTTATAAAATATTTATTGCTATTACTAATCTGATTTTTGTCTAATATTAATTTGTTAGGTTTTTAGTGAGACTTAAGTTTTATGTTCAAAATAGGCATGCCCACAAGGTCAATGGCCGGAGGCTATAACGCGGAGGAGACACCTACATTTTTGCTGGGTATTTAGATGATGATGTTCAGACATGGCTTGATCAACCCTTAAGAAATGAAGATGATGGTAACATTTCAATTAAAAAGGGATGTGAGATTTTTCTGAGGTAGGCCGACCTTTAGGCACTGGCACCAATTGTTATTGTAGCGACGAAGAGTTGAAACAAGCTCATCGATATGTATTGTTCAATTGTGAGGCAATATCTCCTTACATCGAGTAAGTAAGATGGTAACCTATATATATTATGTTTTCTAATTGTACATCTTATATGTGTATCTCATAACAAGTGTTTTATATAGTATGCACCTTGGTTTTATACGAAGTGGAAGACCACAATCAACATAAATGGAGATCGAGAGGTGTCATACATTAGAATTTCAGCAATGGTTCAAATGTAAAGTGAGTGATGAAGATCATTCTCATTTTAATATAGGTTTTCAGCCACATGTAATAATTTTCGTGATGATAACCCACATGCATCATCTTATGTAGGTTGACACTTTGCAAGCACAATGTGGAGATGGGTTGGATAAAAATATACATTCAATAAAGGATCGACCATTAAATATGGTGAAGAAGTTTGACTCTGCTTAGTAAATGGATTTCACTTTCAAACTCGACATGTGGAATGACATAGGGTCACAAGAAATATTGGAGTTGTCATGTCTGTAAAAACTCAAGTTTTTCAAGTTTAAAAGATAAATCTCCTATTCGAGGGGAAGTGACATATTACAACATTATAGATGAAATTTTGGAGTTGAACTATTATGCTACAAGGAAGGTGTTACTATTCAAATGTGAGTGGGTTGATATTCAGCAAGGAGAGAGAGAAGAAAAGACTTCACAATGCTCAACATTAGATAAAGTTACGTACAACTGAACTATATGTTTTAGACTCTCAAGTGGAGCAAGTATGGTACATAGATGATCCAAAAGAGCAAGGATGATGTGTGGAGAGGAAGACAAAGCCAAGAAATTATTATGATTTGAAAAATGAGGAGAGCATTGAAATTGATGTGGAAAACTTAATACTAGGCATTGATGATGTTGATATTAATAATTTAAATGATATTCATGTTACATGGGAAAGGGTGGGCATTGATGGGCAAGAGATTATATTTGAAATGTTTATGTAATGGTTTTTGAATACAATTTTGGTGATGATATAGATGTTATATGCTTTCAGTGTTATCTAATGGATGAAAGTGTTATTATTATTATTATTTTTTGAAAGAGAAATTTGTGTAGATCTTAACCATTTTTCAATTTTGATATGAATTTCAGCTATTGCCAATAAAGAGACATGTAAGTTTAATTTCTTTCTTGATGTTAATGATGAGAAAGAAGATTAAATTGTGCCTATAACGTTTAGTATCATATTGTTGGCATTTAACAGGGGAGAAAAAGAAGTGTTGAATATGTGGAACCCAATGAAGGTGAAGATGATAAAGTCAAATGTAGCAAAGACGAGCAATCCTTCTAGCCTATTGCAAGTGCAGATATTCTGAAGGCAAAGAAGAAAGACTTTTCAGAATGTTATGGGGTTTCTAAAGAAGAAGACAAAGCCAAGAAACTGCAGCATCTGAAAAATTGGATACAAATTGCTTCCAACAACATATTGAGTGAGTTTCTAATTAATTTTTTTAACTTGAAGCCTCCAAAGCTTCTCAACAGAAAACGATGTTTACATGGGTCAAATAGAAAGAGGTATTTCTAAAGAAGGACTCATTCGTGCCCATATGCATGTGGTAAGTTGTCAAAAAAATAGCATGTCTTTACAAATGTTTCTATAAAAAGATAGGTGTTAGGCCTTAGAATTTTTCTGTTATGTAGGGGGCATTGGAGCCTTATAATTTTGTGTCATGAGGCAGAAGATGATTTGCCATTCATCATGCTTCTTGATTCCCTCCATAGTATTGACCTAACAAAACTTGTTCAGTCAATTCAAAGGTTGATACTAAATTATCTCTACGATTCATAAGTAATATATTGGTTCCCTATCCCTAATATATTGACAAATATTTTTTTAGATTTTAAAGGACATATATACTACAAAGAACAAGACAGTGATTGCTGATGCAATGTCTTCTATAGATATTGCAGTTCCATCGTAAATGATTAGAGACATACTAATGATCTAACTGCTATTTTATACTTTTGGAACTTGTTTATACGTCATTCTTTTTATGATAGGTTCCACAACAAAGTAATGGCACTGAGTGTGGTTTTTTTTGTATTATACTATATCTACCATTTCATACAGAATGATCCACTTTCATTTTCTTTAGATGATTACCCATCTTTGTGAGTTATGCTCCTCGTTAAAATTAATATAATCAATTACATGTCTTGATTTTTTATCCAACATACTAATTGAGTGTAATTTTCAGCTTACATGTGATTGGTTCAGTAGAGCAGAATTTGAGAAATTCATAGATGACTTGATCATAAGAAAAATAGAGGTGCAAGAGGTGGTGGTGAAAGTTTCTAAAAAAAAGTATAGAGGACCAATAAAACTAACTTCTGTGCATGGTTTAGATAATGGTAAACGAATTATTGTTCAGATAAATGAACTTGGACAACCAGTTGGAGAGGGTGGCATTCTTTGAAATTGTTGTTTTAGGAACAATTGCCCGTCTTGGTGATAAAATGCCAATTGATGCTCCAACTTGGAGGGCAATGTTGCCACCCATAAGGATGATGTGTGGGAGTATGTCTAGGTGATTTCACTTATCCTAGATTAATACATATGTTTCTTTTCTATTTATAATATATTATGTATTAATTATATGAATATGTGTTGTAGAGAAAATATGATATTCCAGCATATTTGAAAGACTAGGTGATGAAATACTTGATCAAAAGTGGAGGTCTTGGAAATTGAATTAAGAAACAAATACTTCAACCTAACTTTGAAGCAAAACGAGCAAGAAATACCACCTGATCCAAGAGTTAATGTGGAACAATGGAAAAGGTTGTTCAAACATGGTATCTAATAGTTGGAAGGTAAAATAATTCTTGCTTATAGAAAGTAAATATAATTGAGTCAATGAGGATATATAGCAGGTAAATGTAATTTTTTTCTTATAGAAAGTAAATTTAATTTTTATTGTAGTAATGTTCATGTTGTTTTTTTGCTAAAAGTTATCTTTGTGCTTTATAGAGATATAGTGACATAAACAAAGAAAGTAAAAGTCATCATAAGTACTTTCATTGTGCTGGGACAAACATCAATAAGGAGGAGGTAATCCAAACCTTTTTTTGGATAACACTTGTTTTCTGTTCTCATTTTTTTCTAACAACCCTTCTCATTAGTGGTCTACAATTGTGTTCTAGTTTGAAAAAATGGGGAAAACTTGATCGCAGGGACTGTTTATAAGGACTCGTGTGAAAAAAAGTGGGCAACCTGTTAATGAAGAGACTACTGCAATGATTGTATGACATATAGATTGTTGGTTGTTTTTCAGTTTTGTGTTATGTCTACTATGTGTTAATTTTATTAATATTATGTGTTTATTGTAGACAAAACTTCAGGATGTAAAAATCACACAACCATCATCATCCTCCAGTTCATCAACTGTAACTGCAGATGATATTTATTCACAAGTATTGGGAAATATAGGCCTGGCTGAGTACGTGGAAGTGGCACAGGCCCAACACGAACTATAACGACCCAAGAACCCGATACCGAACCCTCCAAGTACCCCGACCTTGGACCACACCCACGGGTCCGTGCACCTGGAAGGGTTAGAAAAGACCTGACGAAGTGAGCAATGAAGACAAATAAACGTAACCCTACAGTACACAGTACAAGTCCATATGTCAAGTACATGTCCATCTGTCTGTCTCAAGTACAAGTACATTAAACAAAAGTGAAACAGAAAACTCTTAAGGAGCATACCAGGGTGAAGTCTACTCAATGGGGAAAACAATTGCTGAACGGGACGCCTCAGAACTAACCCTCCGTCTGGGAGAGGTCCTACCGGTGCTGCGAACTCTCACCTGTGAAAGGGAAGGAGTGAGCCTGGAGATGAAGCCTAGTAAGGAACCTAACCCCTCACCAGCTCGAATAGTGGAAACAAAAAGAACAACGCAACTAACTAGGCAGGAGAACAACAAGGATAAGAAAGTAAAGTAACTGTGCAAGCGGAAATGTGGCGATAAATTAACTAAACAGAACTACCAAATAAGTAGGTAAAGTAATATAGTGGCAATTGTGCAAGTATTGAAATAAATAAACAAAAAGTACTGCCAACACGGCACAATAATGCACAGTCCCAACTCGGTAAAAGCACTCGTTGGACGCTACCAGGTTGTACGCTCAAACGGAAAACCCTCGTCTAGATAAGAACACTAGCCACAGACCAACCTCTAGTAGTCGGTAGTCAAGTGTGCCCACTGGCGTCTTACCGCTCGACCATAAGTCCAGGTCTCCCCTCCCGTCGGAGTGAGACGCATGGACAAAACACAACCACAAGCCTTCATCTGGCCAGACTACGGTCCACGCCTGTCCTCCTGACACGGCTTCGGAACCGAATAAGGCGAGGCAGTGAGAACGGACTAGCTGGTCCGCACCGCGACACTCCACACTCTGCGGAACCCGGACAACTAAGTGCACTCTACAAATGACTCAACGCCACTGTCTAACACCATTTTCTCCTTCGTCCAGAGAAACGCTCAACGGACACACTCGCGCTCAGAGACCACCCTCAATGGGCCCATGAGGATGAGGGTTCTAAGAAACGGTGACAACCCCAAAAGCACACCGTGCACTGGGACAAGTCCTCAAGTGCCAAACCACCGGGCGAAGGACTAGTGAGGAGCAGAGTTAGGGAGTCAGCAAAAGTGTCACAAGTGCGGTACGAAACACACAGCAGAAGCAGACTAGGGCACAATAATGGTCAAACTCAGAATGCCCACAACGGTATAAGCGGAGAGTCAGCGGCCCTCAAAACACCTCGATGGGCGCCAGAAACCCTGCATGACTGCCCCCGGTTGACCGGTCAACAGGCACTACCAGCCCGGTCGGAGCTGACCAAAGTGGGCGACCACCATGGGGCTCGACAAAACAGCCACCAACCCTGGGCCGCCCACCGGCACAGCTGGAATGACGACATACAGAAAACGGCCTAAAACGGAGGTCAAATTGGGCCAAAAAGGGGTGCTATGCTAGTGCATAGCGTCGAGAGGGAGCCCTGGCTAGTGCCCCGGTGCACTGCACCAGGGTGGCAGGGCACAGTGCACCACCCGGATCCCTGGCGGATCTAGGCGCATTGTGCCACTCCTTCTCCTTCCTCCCGATGCCTCCTTTGCGTCGTAGGGAGGTGAGGGGGAAGGGGAAGGGGGCCGGTGTAAGGCCCTCAATTTCTGTGCCTATTATATCTGTTTTGATGCTTTGAATGTTCTGCCCGAAACTCTGGTTAACGTCAACATCCCTTGACGTTAAGAGCTTGTTGACGACAACTTTTGTGCCGTTACCCTATGGCCAGAGGATCTAGATGTCAACATCGATTGACGCCTATTTTTAGTTGACGACAGCTATGTGGTCGTTTACTTCTCCGACTGTGTTTGGGATTTCAGATATGTAACTAACCGTTTTCTCCAGAGTTTGATTAGGAAACCTATCCTCAACGGTCAGGACTCTTAACACCTAGGATTTTCTGACCCTTGCCTATTTAACCTAGACATCTCGGTTAGGGAAGGGCTTTGGTTCAGAAGAGAGCCCTTCTAGGTTTCGAGAAGAAAAAGAGAGAATTTGTGAGGGCTTGATCCAGCGATTTGAAAACTTCACTGGTGATCTTTTGCGTCTGGGAGACTCTCCTGAAGGTAGAGAAGCCCTCCTAACACTAGGGAATCATCTGTACAAGCATGGAGGTCAGATCAAGGCAAAGAACATCACCTCTTAGGCTTGGTTGAGGAGGGCTTCATCATCAAAATTTGATCTTCAGAGGTTTTTAGAGAGGCAAGAACTTAGGGGTTTCGTCCCTGATAACTGCACAATTTTTGGGTTAAATTTCATACATACAGTAACTTTAGACCGTCTTTGTCCATAAATAATGTGCAATTTGATTTTAATTCTCATTTTCATCCATTAATAGGTTTTCGAGGCATATTAGTTAAATAATTTTGGTAGAATACACTGTTAGATTTTATTTAATAAAGACGATGTCTTTTAGTTTAACTAATAAAATTAGGTACAACGTAAATAAATAATTTTGGTCTTATTATCTTTTAATAATTTTGTAGAAATCAGTTTATAAATAAATCAAATTTAAATAAATTTTAGTTAAATAAAATTTCCATATTCAATCCCATCATACCTCACCCACTCCACCCATTAAATAAATAATTCCAACTAAATTGACTGCCACAATCCATTCCCATTTTAACATTTTTTTCCGATATTATCCTAACCTTTTATCCATTTCTATTCAGTGTCTCATCTATTGGAAGCTTCACGAGAAGCTGGAAGCAACTATGCTATGCTGCGGAGCTCTGGCGGTTGTGTGAACCAGAGATGGCGCTGGGAGCTCTGGCCAGGTGTGCAAGCGGAGCTGGTGCTGTGCGGCTGGCGGCGGCGGGGCTGTGCAAGGGAGCTGTGAGGCGGTGGCGCTGGGGAGCCAGCTGAGCTAGCAGGAGATGGAGCGGCTGGAGGGCTGGGCGGCCAGCACCCAAGTGCGATGGAGGAGGTGAAGCTGGCGGCCAGCTGAGGGGTGCGGGCATCCAATACTGAGGGTTGTGCGCAGCGGCTGGAGGCCGCGTGGAGCTCCAGTGCAAAGCAGCAGCAGAAGATTGGGTGCGCGGGGCGTGAGGCGCTCAGGCGGTTGAGGACTTGCTGTGCGCGGCTGGGCTGGGTGCGCCTGGTGCGGTGTGAAGCGGCTGGCGATGCAGGAGGTGTGCGGCTGTGGCCAGGGGAGGCTGGCGTGAGGATGGGGTTGGCTGGGTGTTCTGCCGTGTGTCGGCGATCCTGGTACTTTGCAGCGGTGCAGACCAGGCAAGGGAGGCGGTTTGATGCAGAGGCAGCTGATGCAACTCGTGCGTAGCTGTGCAGTGGCGGTTAGGTGCTGTGCGGACCTAGGTTGCTGCGTATGGCCCAGCTGTGTGTGGCGCCTAGAGATGCAGAGCTGGAGGCTGTGCTGGCCAGATCCCGGGTGTGGGCGCGAATGAAGCTGGTTCGGCGATGGCTGGGCTGTGCTGAAGTGGCAGATGGCCGTGCGACACAAGAAGTTGATGCAGAGGCACCTAGAAGGCCCTGAGGCCTATATAAGGACCCCAAGGTCCTCATCTCAGGGGAGTTCGACATTTTTCTTAGGATTCTTAATCTCCATTTCCCTGTATTTTCTATTCTTCCAGATTTCGCAGAGGATGGTTGGCTAGTTCGGAGTTTTTAGTTTTTTTTAGTTTCTTTCTGTAATTTTCCTTTCTTCTTGTTCTTGGGGTTCGGCCAGGAAATTCTTAGGGATTTCAGATTTCTTCCTATATTTTACTTTTGAGCAGAGCAGTGAGGGAGACGAGTTGAGATGTTCGAGAGTTCTCTTGTTCAGATTTTAGTTTAATTCCTTGCCATTTTCTCTGTATTTTCTTTGAGCATCAGATGTAGAGTTCTTATTATTGGGAATTTCAGTTTAGCAATTTAGATTCCATTTTCTCATTTCTGTTTGAGCATTTGAGCTATTGGAGATCGATTCACATCAATTCTTGTTTTCTTCTGTTCTTCTGATTGAGCAATTGCACAAGGGGATCAGACGCAGGTTCAGATCAAGGAGGTTATGTATTATTTTGGGATTTTTAGGTTCAGATTTCTGGTTCTTCTCCTTGCTGCAAGGATTGTTCTTGGATCAGTATTTGCATTAGTCGATATTGTGGTTTGCTCTTCTCGTCCAGTGGGGATTTGATCCAGGGAATCAGGAGGTTCTTCCTCTACTGCTGATCTGCTTGTTCTTCTTCCTGTCTTCTGCGCTGTGGAGAAGGGTACAAGGCACCAGGAACACCCCCCTTTACTTGGTATGTTCTGGGTTAGTCCGGTGATGGTATACAGAAAGTTGCCGAAGGTAGCAGAGAGCAATTAACAATTGAGAGATCAGAAATTTGATTCCTCTTCTATTTTTATTCTTGGAGATTTTATTTTGTTTAGTGTTCTTCTCTCCCCCTGGACAGATCGGATGTTGGATGTGCAGTTTATATCTTTCTCTTTATTGATTTGATCTTCATCCCTCAAGTTGAGGGTACAGTGATTGGAACCTCTCATAGTTCATATTGTTTTCAGTGAAAAGAGTGTTAATTTGATCTGTCATCAAGAGTTCTTAGTTCAATTTTAATGCATTGATAATTAAAGATCTGTTGGTGCTTAGTTGATTAGTGTCACAATAAATTCTGTTTCTTAATTTTTCTGTCTATCTTTGCGTTGAGGATACGGTCCAGTGTTTGTGGAGAGTTGCGATTATTAAGTGTTCATCCCTCGAGTTGTGAGGGTACATTCTTTGGTTTTCAAGTCTATTGTTCCCATTAAAATTGATTTGTCAAGTTGTGAGAAATTTAATTGATGTTGTTTACAAAATTACTTTTAATGCAATGTGATTTTGGTGAGAAAGTGTCTTTAAGAATTGATCCAAGTCAAAGTAGTTTTAATTCAAGTTCTATTCGGCCTCTCCGTGGATATGACCTGTGCTCACCTTTTACTAGTTCATATTTGCTATTTTAAATTTGTGAGACAGTTTAGAGGAAGTGTGAATATTGACTTGTGCGAGAAACTCTGGACAACGAAAATGCACAGTCAACAATGTCGCGCGTTCAGTCCCTAAACCTATCACCTAGAGTTTAGGTATTTTTTTGAATTTTTAATTCGTGTCCTGAACCCCCAATTCTGTGATCTTTTGTGGTTGATCTGCACTTTCTGTAGACAAGAGGTTGATGACAACCTTATTGCCGCCAAGTTCCTGAGTTAACGGCAATCGATTGTGCCGTTAACCCACCCTGACGGCAAGCCCCTTGCCGTCAAGTTCATCTGGTTTTTCAGAACTGTGAATTTAAGCTGTGTTATGTGATTTTCGGGGATTTCTGGATGGTTGCATATGTTATAAAATTTTTGGTTGGTCAGGTATGTTATTAGGTCAACCCATGAATTTCTATTGAATTTCTGATCATGATTACATATAATAGAATTTCGATTATGGGGAAATATACATGTTTTGACAGATTTAAATTCAGAATAAATAGATGTGATGCATGATATTGTTACAAGAAATTTTCATGAACTTAGGGTCACTGTATACATGTTTTGAAACTATTAGATCTAACTGTTCGCTATTTATCATGTCTAATTGAAATACCTTGTAAATTGCATGAGATCTTTATTAAATGTAAAAATAGTTAAACTCTCATGAAAATTTGAAAAATTAACCATGTGATATTCTCCATACGTAGAATTATGGTTAAAATTTGATACTGTTCTAATTTTTGAATGTACTATTTCCAATTGGAAAGGCATTAAAAGCCATATTGAGCATGATTATTCAAGAAATAGTAATTTCAATGATTTGTGGCATATTTAGATACTGTGATACATGTTTTAATACTTTTAGACAACCATGATAGGTTCTGTAAACTGAAATATATGTGTTTGCATGGTATGCATGTGAATGGATCAATAAGTGCATGTAAAATGATGTTAATCATGTGATTAATTGAGATAATGTGATTAAGTGAATGTGTGTCGAAATTGACACTGCTACCAGAGAAGGCTGTGGAGTTGTACTATAGAAAAGTCCCTATGGGAAGACTTAATGTGTATGTGATATCCTGTTGGCATCAGGATGAAATCTGGAGGTGGACAACTACCACTGGTTATGGTGGAGAGGGCTTCTCCCGGTTCTATGCAGTTATCAAGATTCGTCACTATAATGCCTAGGTGACGGGTATGTGTTATGCGATATGTGTGTCCTTCTTTATGGTAGTTCGGACTATGTGTCACGGCAAAAGAAAGATAATGTGTAAAAATGTGAAATGTGTGTGAATGTGCAAAGTGTTCATGTGAAAGTGATGTGCTAATGTGGTATAATGTGAAATAATGTGAACCCATGTGATCATGCTATATTTATGTTAAAACAGCAAGACAAATTTGTGATTATGTGATATAAAAACATGAGAAAAGTGATAGATATCATGCTAGTTTGTTAGTAACCATGTGTTTAATTCCATGATCAAGTAATTGAAAAATTATTCTGAATGAGTTGGGTTTGATATCATGATTTAAGTTAAGACCATGTGTAGATAGCATGTTATACGTTATTTATTGTACTTGTTTGTTATGACATGAACCATGTGGTAAATTTACTCTTGTGGTTAAAAGAATAGCATAAATGTGATATGTGTAAGGATGTGCCAATGGGTTACTTGCTGAGTCTTTTGTGAAGACTCATACTTGCTTAAACATACAGGAGAGATAGGTGTCTTTGTGCTTGAGGAGGACATTGTGAGGTGCGACTCGAGCCAGAGGAGTAGCAGAGCCCGTGGAGAAGCCCTCTCCACAGAAGGACATTGTGTAATGATGATGGAATGAGAATCTCTTTTAATTCCACTGTACTTTCCTTTATTATTTATGTACATCTCTACCTACTGTGTTGTGTTGGGTACATGTCCACTGTGACGGCGCCCTTTATATCGATATGGATTGGTATAATCGTACCGGTATAAAGAGGGTCGTTACAGAGATTGGTATCAGAGCAACAAGTTGAGATTGTACATAAATAACCATCATCTACACAATATTGCAAAGTCTTTATAGAATTAGTCCATACATGTGGAAAATACCTAATAATGAATTAAAGATAGTTAAGAAAATGGTTAGGACTAAGTAACTAGATTCTAACTGAGTTAATGTTTTATAGGCAATGGCGAGCCATGGTAGGCACAGTACCCAAGCTCGGGAGGACGAGCAGAGGCATGAGGAGAGGGGTGAGCAGTAGGCCCCAGCACCCAGGGTCCTATGATACTCTCCACCACCTGTAGACTATGGCGTGTTCATGCAAGGTCTGGTCCAAGTGAAGACCCAGGCACAGACACAGGCTGCGTTGCATGCTCAGTTGCAGGCACAGGTTAGAGTTGTTAAATAGGGAGTAGTTTTGTTGGTTGTATTATTGCTTATGTGTTGCTTGTTGTCTCAGGCTCAGGCTCTAGCTCCAAGTCCCCAGGAGCATGGCCATGGTGGTCCATCCATCATGGAGAGGTTTAAGAGGATGGCTCCACCTCCTTTTAAGGGGAGAGTCAGCCCTTTTGGCAGAGAGCTAGATGAGAGATGTGGAGAAGATCTTCCGGGCTATCAGGTGTGTGAAAGAGGATAAAGTTAGTCTAGCTACTTACATACTACAGGTACTTAGAGTATATGTACTTGTGTAAGATTAAGATTTTAGTTTGGATGGTGCTTATGCGTTGCATTTTGCCGGAGAGAGCTAATGTTTGGTGGGCCTCTATGTTACGTACGAGGTACGAGGATGGTGATATAGAGGTGACTTGGCCGAGTTCACTAGACTCTTTCGGGCCAAGTTCATCCCGAGCACATTCAGGACAAGATGGAGCAGGAGTTCCTATCTCTCACACAGGGCTCCATGACTGTCCTGGAGTATGAGGCCAGGTTTGCCAAGCTTTCCAAGTACGCTCCCCACATTGTTGAAGACGAGCACAGGAAGGCCAAGAAGTTGTGATGGGGCTCAAACCATCACTTAGGTCGAGACTGGTTGCTTTTGACCATCGGACTTTGGACGAGGCTCTCAGCGCAGCATGCAGAAGGAGAGCGAGATGGATCAGTACATAGAAGAGAAGAGGGCATGTAGCAACCCGATATTTTAAATAAAAAATAAATTGAAATAATGAAAGAAATGAATTAAATAATACTCATAAGCATTAAAAATGTAATGGGCTTGATTTGACTAGCTCACACAAGGCTATTGGGTCAAATTAGAAGTATGGGTTATGAAGCAAGAAGAAATACCCCTAAATTTGTAACAAAAAAGTATAGAAAATAGGAAAGGTTAAATTAGGGTGAAGATTAATGAAATTAACCATCTATGGTAAGCCAATTCATGACCAGCCTTGCTGGGAGCTTGCCTAATGGGATTGCTACTCTAATTGGGTGTAGAATCTTCAAAATATAGAAGGGTTTAACCAGAACTGCACCCCACCTTTCCTAGTTGTGTTAGGACTTGAAATAAACCTTAGACATATAAGTATTCATCATAAGACTAAAGGGGACGGTTCACCAACGTGTTGGGGTCGTGGAAGGCCAAGCTAGGGCACCAGGAGCAGAGGAGAATGGCTGGAGAACCAAGCTCTTCCTCAATCGTGCTCTGCTGCGACCTGTGCAACTGTCTGGTGTTAGATATCTCAAAGGTAGGTATTCTCGGGCTAAAGAAGAATGAAACTCATACAATCTTGTAGAGCTACATGTCTAGTTTCATATGCAAGTGAATTGCCTAATTTTCATCATGTATCCATCGATTTATAAGTGTTTCCCATTAGCATGCAAGTCTGCATCATTTCTTGTTCATGCTGGTTTGCACGCCTCATGAGACCAAACTAATTCGGTCCAAAGGCATAGTTCTCTTCTACGTGATGTCCCCTACAAGTTTCATGTCACCACTTTGCCCCAAGAGTCATAGATTTCGAGTTATAAGCGTTGCATGAAGATCGCTACCTGGTTTCATCGTTCTCAGGTTGAACATTGAATTGCGACCGAGCCATACGTCGCATTTCAATCGATTGGTATCGTGTCGGACATGACCGTCGCATTTACCTAAAAGGTGACCACCCATGTCGTTGCGTTTTAGCTATGGTTTCCCTCGTACCGTGCATCAAACTATGTGCTCGTTGACTATTAGAAATTTTCTGAAACACGACCACTAAGGTCGTCGTGTTTTACTATTGTTTCCCGCTTTGGGGAATCATGCCCTTTTGAATAGTTAGGGTTTGCATGAACGCGACGGGACTTGTTGTCACATTTCTGTCCCAGAATCAATGTTGTTAAACGTGACCATCTGACCCGTTGTGATTTAACTGTGTTATTCCAGCAACTATTATGTGTTATTTAAATGATTATTTAGTCTTGTAAGCATGTTTATACCCTGTAACACTGTGTAACGAACAGTAATCAACCATGTTAACAAATTTTAATATATTTACATGTTTCTTAATTTAAAAGCTATGGTGCACAACTATTACATGTTCTCGTGATTTCATGCACATGCATACACCAAACGATTATCCTTGACATGAAACCTTGCAGAAAATACTTGAATAAATTAACTGGTAAATTACTTCAATAATTGCACAATATTCATCCATTATAATAATGACATTGTTTCTATTTTCTTACGTGGATTTGGAATACCGTTATCGCCGCTCCACTGTTCTAGAATTCCTCTAGAACGTCGAGCAACTCGTTTTCTCTACACATACTCTCTTGACAAGTTGGAACCTCTCTATTGGACATTTCATTCTGGTAGACAAGGGATCTTTTGTTAAGACCTCCGTAAGACTCTGTACTCTGTAGATTCCCTGATGGAGGCCGAGCTGGTTGTACCCTAACGCCTATAACACTCCTAGGAATCAATATGATCCAAACGGATTTAGAAGTTCTCTCTTATCATGAATCACGCCAGACCTCTAGACCTGTGCATAACATGGCCAGTGGAAGGTTAGTGAATTCCACCTGACTGCCAACACCAATTGGCGTGTTGTGCAATTGTTACTATCGCTCGTTTAATCGACGTTTTGTGCACTGACCCATAGTTCTCATCTATACTCTACTTGCTCATCTATTCACTCTCTCTCTACTATCTCGTCTATTCATCTAGTACTCTCATCTATTTCTTGGTACTCTCTATTGGCCATTGGACTGATTGTCTAAATATAAAACAATTAACTAATGCCTGGCAATATAAAAGGGCCCAGTCTGGTCTGGGAGGTGTGCCAAAAGTGCTAGCACCTGCGGAAGTTAATTTAGTAGAGTGGTGGCATTACACTCAAGTGCTATCTATCTCGACTATCTAAATGACAATCAAAGTTCTATACTATACTCATTGTGCTATTGTGATACATTGTGCTATTTATGCTATGGCCATCCTGCTCCATGCATATTTGGAAACTTGTGCTATATTGATCCATGCTATTATGCTATCTCTTACAATACTTGACTCTCTCGCTCTATCATATAGTGACTCTGTTAATACATTAATTATGTAAAGTTGCCCGCACCATGAGATATACATCATACTGGGCGTTGTTGCTCACCCTACGTTATTTGTCATTGTGTTCTCAGGTGAGGCTGAGGAGAATGAGTACAATCACGAGGATGGGGAGAACCAGAGTGATCCATGAGTACCTGGCAATCTACAGCTATGTTAAATGTCTTAGTTAGTCATTTACTTTCCTTCTATGTATTACAGTCAATGGGCCCGATGTTATGGCTCTGCATTAGAGAATGTAAAAACATAGTTGAATCATCAATGAAAGGCATTTGATTTCATATTATTTAATTGTCCAATGTTTTGTTGTCTATTCTACGCTCTATACTCACTTACTTGCAACTGCCTTGTTGCCCAAGCTAGCAAGCCTAGAGGGGGGGGGGGGAGGAGATTTAAAATTCTTTAGATTAAACACTATCAACAAAAGTGCTTTAATAGAAAAACACTAAGTTCGATTGTTAGTGTTAGTGATAAGGAAGATGACAAACAAATAAGCACACAACACAGAAGATTTTTATCCTGGTTCGGACCTCCTATCCCAAGGAGTCCTACGTCTAGTCCCCAAGCAATAACTTGGGATTTCACTAACCAATGGTACTGTCCCCCTTAAGGACCCTTACACATCCAGCTGCAGCTGGGCTTCTCTCTAACCCCGAAGAGGTACAAACACCTTGATACATAGGTCTTCCTTCCTTACCGAAGGAATACAAACCACTTGTTTCCAATAGGTCTTCTCTTCACAACTCGAAGAGGAACTTCACATTAGATGTGAAAGAAAGCGAAAGGCCCCTAGACCAAGCTTAGAATGAAATGCTTGATCTGAGGCAAAGTCTGAGAGAGAAAGATTAACAATGAGAAAATCACTCAGAACTACAAGCTCTCGAAAAAGTCTAGGCAATCAATGGCTGAGAGCTACGAGCTAAGGAATGAATGGAGTGAAGTAAGTCGCTCTTCTTCATTGTTGAAGGTTCTTGAAGGCTCTCTCACACAAAGATTCAAATTGACAAACTTAACTGTCTGAGAGTCTTCAGTCTTGTATATATATCTTCACTTTAACAAAGAAGCCGTTGAAGAGAGCATTGTCTCTAAGATTAATGCTCGTTAGACTGCATGGTCCATCGTGCGCGACAGGTAAGCTTGCAGTCATTTAATACTCTGGAGCCATGCACTCAAAGAGAAGATTCATCCAGATATCCTTCAGCTTCATGTTGTCCAACGTTGTAAGATATGATACTGGCAAATACCTGAACAATAAATGTCGAAGCACAGACAGCTAGACTGTCTCTATGCTTGTCAGTCAACGTTAGAAACCATGCAGTAAGAACATACACCAAAATAGTAATGCCATTCTGCTATCCTAAAAAGTGTTTGCTATAGAAACATAGGAATAGAAGGCACCCAGATATGCAACGTGCAGAGATGTGTACATTCACATTAAATGCAAGGATATTAGTGATGCACGCGGGAAGACTTTGACTTTCACAATATTTGAAAATATATTTGAATATCATATATGAAATCGATGTAATCCATGAAGTCGTTATGACAATGAAATAGTTGTACAACTTATGAAATCATTGTTTATGCAAATCGTTATACAAATATAGGTAAATCGTTGTTCAAACATAAACAAATCGATGTACAAGCAAATCGTTGTACAGATATAAGTAAATCGTTGTACAAGCATAAGCAAATCGTTGTTCAAGAGAAAGTAAATCGTTGTTCAAGCAAATCGTTATACAGATATAGGCAATCATTGTTCAAACATAAACAAATCGATGTACAAGCAAATCGTTGTACAGTTATAAGTAAATCGTTGTACAAGCATAAGCAAATCGTTGTTCAAGAGAAAGCAAATCGTTGTTTTCTCTTATGAAATCGATATGACAGTCAAATCGTTGTTTTCTCTTATGAAATTGTTATAAGAGTCAAATCGTTGTTTTCACTTATGAAATCGATATGAGACCGAAATTGATATTTTATTTAACAAATCGTTGTGAAATTGAAATCGTTGTTTCACTTAACAAATCGTTGTGAGATCTAAATCGTTGAGCGATATAATCGTTCATGCTCACTTATCAAATTGTTATGCTGTAAGAGAAATCGTTGTTCTTCAAAGGAAATGGATGTGTACTTAGAAGAAATGCATGCTCTGAACTTTAAATGATACAGTGTAAGAATTACTTACAGATTAGGCTCGATTTATTCCATGTGGATGAACTTCATAAAAACATCTTAGAAAATAATTGTTAGGGTTTTGTTAATCACCAAAATTGTATATAATTAATAAAATTATATGGGGATGGACTGATCATCAATCTCCCCCTTTTGGTGATGACAAAACATAACATATAATGATCTGAAATAAACTTGAGTAAATTTTCTAAAATGAGGATTTTGTTGATATGTATTTTAGAATGTTTTATTTTCTCCCCGTTTTTGTCAAGAAGCAAAAAGAATCAAAGTAGACAAAGAAAGAAGAGAACAGAGATAAATGGAAGACAGTAAAGACATTATATATTTCACTGAGGAGGTACAGGAATGTAGAAAGCAGGGGACAAAAGGGAGGCATAGCGAGTAATGATCAGCCATGCCTTGCGTTCCTGCTCTTCAAAATAACCTTGGAAGGCTCCATAAATCATAGAATAGGAAGGTCCCATAACAGGAGCCATCCTTTGAATGTGCGGTTGCCTTTGAGCTTCCACAAAATTCCACATTCATCCTTGCCAAGAGACATTTTGTAGGTGCTGGAGGTACCAAAGCTAGCATGCTGAAGAAACTGATCTATTGAAATGGGGTAGAAGATCTGTTGGTGCTTCAGTTCCTTTTTCATTGAAATATAGACTTTGTAGAGCTCAACCCACATATGAAATTGGTCTCGAACAAGATGAATGGAGTTAAGATCTAGAAAGTGTTCAGCTGACAGAGGAGGTTGATTTGATCTGGCTTGAGAAGCATTGAGATCAAGAAGCTGCTGAGCAGTGAGAGGGTAAAATCTTTCCCAGTCTGATGGAGATAGCCACTCACATTCAGACAAAAGAGGGGCAAGAACATCAGACTTGATGTGGCTCTGTTGATATTCCCCATAGATGAATCTGTAGAATGCAAGAGAATTTTCTTTCTGTACTGAAATGCGCCCCATGACCCTAGAAAATCTTTCAAAAATAATAGGGCCTACTACAGATTCCATGACTAAGGAATGAAGTGGAGGAAAAAACACAACATCTGGTATCTCCAAAGTGTCAAAATCCACTTGGATGGAGGTGGAATGAGCAGTATCCAAACCAAGAAGAGAAATAGCTTCCCGGAATTGTCCAAGCTGAACTTCAGGCAGATTATGGAGATAGCTGTAATCATTAAACATCTGGAAGTACCTGATGAGCTTGATCTCCTTCTGGATGAAAGGACCCTAGGTATTTTTGTGATGAATCACAACCACTCAGAGAGAGGGAGTGGGTGACCCCTGGGTGGGAATCGAGCCGAGCTGGCAGATATGAATTGCATGTATAAAGACTGATTGCCCCGAGCCCATTGTTCTTCAGATTTAGCTTCAGTCATAGAGAAGATTTTTTACTGTTCGGCTTTGGAAAGAGAAGAGAGAGGGAGATCAATATTTAGGTGGTCGGTTAGATTAAGGCGAGGAAGGCCAAAAATGGTGGCAAATGTGCATTTCTGGAGGAATTCACGATAGATGATCTTCTTTGATTTGCAACAGTGAGAGAAAACCAAAGAGGTGGAAAACGAGGCTTAGAAGAGGTGGCAAGGTTGGAAGATATTTTTCTCTTTTTAGGAACATGGCTGGAAGATCCTGTCTTGTAAATGTGAGTGCCAACTGACAGGACTGAGCGAAGTATGGCTACTTCAAACTCATCTTTGATGTCCTGGATAAAGGGACCTTCAAGTTGGGCACCCTCAGGAAGGATTGTAACAAAAGAGGGAGGAGTAGGAGGATGAAGGAAAGAATAAGAAGTAGAGGGAGGTGGTATGGATAGTCCAGAAGATGAAGGACCAGAAGAGGAGGCTCCAGCTGAGGAGGAGGATGCTGGAGGTGCCTCAGAAGGAGGAGGAGGAATAAATGTCGAGGAAGCAGGAGAAGAGGAGGATGTGGTAGGAAATGGTGTAGGTGAGGAAATGTGCTTAGGTAGGGGTTGTTTGAAGGTGGCAAGAGCTGGAGGAGTAGTGGTAGATGAAGGTGGAGAAGGAGGGGCTGGAGTTTAAAGAGGAGAAGAAGGGGGCTCTGGGGGCACTGCCTCTTCTACAGGTGCTTCAAGTCTGCCTTGCTCATCCTAAGATTCCACTGGCCCGGATGGCCCTGACTGCTCATACACAACTGGCCCTGGAGGCCCTGGCTGCTCAGCTGATGGCCCTGATGGTCCAAATGCTTCCTGTGCTGCTTGACTCTCAACAACCTTTGGCCCTGATGGCCCTGAATCCTCAACACCAACTGGCCTGATGGCCGGACTTCTTCCTTAGATGGCCCTACTAGCCGGACTGCTGCTTCCTCATTCCTTGGCTGTGATGGCCCTGAGCTGCTTTCTGGTACTGCAGGAGTGGGAGCAGGAGGGGCAAGAATGGGTAATTGTCCCCTCACAAAAACTGATAGATCTTGAACTAATAGCTTAATGCTTCCCAACTCACCCTTCAAACTTTGGAACTCAGCATTCATTGCTCCAATCTGCTTGGCTCCTGTGCTTTGGCTCACAAGTTGGATGAAACTTCATTTTGCAGTGAGCATAGGATCTCTCCATGAGCATTCAACCAGTCTAATACTGGCTTCATATTGACCCTCAACTTCTTCTTCTTGGAACTTTGGTGTGCTCTTTAGTAAGCAAAGGAATCTGAGCTACGCCCTTGCCTTTAGCACGGGCCCTAACAGCGGGCTCCACATTATCAATAGGAGGTTCTTATTCATCTGAGGTGCTCTCCACAACACCTTCTTGGAATTGATCAGCATGGGGGCTAACTGTGTGCTCCCCCTGAATCTCTGCTTCCTTCACAACTACATGCTCCCCCTGAACAGAAGCATCTTCCATAGGAACAACTGCACTATGGCCTGGTGCCACAACTTCAGCCATAACTTCTTCTTGATGAACATCCCCCTAACTTCTATAGGAAAACTTGGAGGGATTTCTTCATGGATTTCTTCCTGCTCCCCCTGAATACTGGCGACAGTTTCAATACTTCTTCAATTATAGATGCAATAACTGTCGTGGGGGTTTCAACCTTTGATGATTGCCCAATGGTCTCAATGTGCTCAGAAGGTATTTCTTCAATTCTACTTGAACTAGCCACTGGTACTTCAATTCTAATTTTTGCTGGTATTTCCTCTTGGACCACTAGGATTTATGTTCTGATTTCTTCTTGCAGATCTTGGACTGCAGGAACTGCTGGATCTTCAGCTGCTTGGGCTTCAACTCTTAACTGTACCTCTGCTTCTGCCTCGGCTACTTGAACAGGAGGAACTTCTGGACCCTCTCCAATGATAGCCTCACTTTCAGCGACTGAGGTCTTGGTCCAAACACCAGCTACTAATGAGAAGCCACTTTTCTTCAGATTTCTGCTTCTGATGACCTGCCCCATCTTCTCGGACACCTCACCATTCAAATCTATATTGTAGTGCTAGAAATTTTTTGTCAGCAGGTGAGCATAAGGAAGAGAAACATTTAGCTTGTTTTTCGTGTCCAAATGATTGCAGATGCATACTTCATCCTCTCAATGATCACCTCTGCCATGTTGATATCTTGGTTCTCAATCGTCCAGAACGTCATATCAGAGTCTGCTTAGTGCATGTGGAGAAAGTAGCACTTCTAGGCACTAGAATTTGGCAAACAATGAAGTGCAGAATCCAGTTGAAGGCATTCAACTGATTAATGTCAATCTTTTCATCCTTCAGCTTGTATTCAGTACCAATAGTCCTAAACCCTTGACATGAATGTCGACGCTGTCTACTCGACTGCGACCATGGTAGACACCCAAAAGGACTCTCGAACAAGTCATATGTAATTTGAATAGAGGTACCTTTGACTGAGGAGATCAGGGACCCGTCCTCTTCAGATTTTAAGTAGATGTAAACGGCCTTCACCAGGTCCAGATAATTGGCCGCTGAAATCATGCCATTCTAGTCCACTTCATCCTCTGTAGTGCTACTATGACATTATGCATCCCATTCTTCTCCAAATCAGCCACATCCACTGCCTTGTTACCGCACAGCTTCGTCTTCACCGTTGCAAACCTCTCTTATTGCTCTGCTGTGAGGAACGCGGTGCTGTAACCGCCAAGAGTGCCGGAGACCCCAGAAAGCGCCATGGATTTGAGCAGGGAAAGGTTCTGGAGGATCGTAGGAAGGAGTAGAACAGAAGCCCACAAGAGATTTTGGCGCGAACAGAGGGATTCTTTCGAAATCACAAAGAGGGGATGCCAGAATCGATCAGGTTTATCATTCCAGGCGAGTCGAAAGAGATGACAGAGATAGGTGGAATCAGTGTGGCATAGATTACGAGATTTAAAAGCGAAAGTTAAAGCTACTTTTGAAAGGACACAACAATAAATGCAGAAGACGACAAAAGATGAGATGATTTCGCAATAGATAAGGTCTTTTTTAAAAAAAATTGAACCATCAAGCAATTTATGATGCACGCACTTAAAGGATCTTCTTAATTCCGGGGGAGAGAATGAGCATTATTCTGAAATTGTTATATTTCAGTTATTTGCAGAAAATCTATTACAAATTACACATGTCTAATTCCCTTCTAAGAGATGTAAATCTCTCTTTAGGTAAGGCTTTTGTAAAGATATCTGCTAACTGATTCAACGTATCTAAAAAAGAAATATTTATATTTTCATTAGCTACATGATCTCTAATAAAATGATATCTAACCTCTATATGCTTGGTTCTGGAGTGCTGAACTGGATTCTTGGTGAGATTTATTGCACTTGTGTTGTCGCACAGCAAAGGAATGGTCTTGATGTGCAATCCATAATCCTCAAGTTGCTATTTTATCCATAGGAGTTCTATGCAACAGCTTCCAACAGCTACGTACTCAGCTTCAGCTGTTGATAGTGATACTGAATTTTGTTTCTTTGAGGACCATGAAATCAAGCAACCTGCAAGAAATTGACACTTCCACTGGTGCTTTTTCTATCTACCTTGCATCCAGCATAATCAGCATCAGAATATCCTACTAAGCTAGTTTCACAAGATTTAGGATACCATAAATCTAGATCATGAGTTCTAGCTAGATATCTAAAGATTCTTTAATAGATATTAAGTGAGATTCCTTGGGATCAACCTGATACCTTGCACATATGCATACACTAAATAAAATATCAGGTCTACTAGCAGTTAAATAAAGTAATGATCCTATCATAACTCTGTATAGTTTTTGATCTACTTTCTTACCATCTTTATCACTGTCTAACCTTGTAGATGTGCTCATTGGTGTGGAAAGTGGTGTACACACGCCATTTCGGCAACATATCGACTAAATTTCATGTTACACCGTAATGCCTCGAAGTGGCTCTCTTCAATTAAACTCTTGAGTAATTTTTTAATTTTCTAGGATTTTTAGGAATTTCTCAAAGGGAGTTAAAAGGGTCTGCTGAGCTTAACTTATTCGTGTCCGGTACAGTAGACGCCGTTTCAACTCTTAATCCGCGGCAGGCGTAGGGATGCTAATTGCATTCCTATTTGGCACTTTCTATTACGATTCGCGACTGGCCTACCGCCAAGATTGAAAGTCAAAAAGCCTAAAGCCATAGAATTTAAGAGGGGTTACGTTCAAATCATGACAAATCAATAATCGCGTCTGGCCAAGCCGCCACGATTCAAAGTCAAAACCTAAATATACCCCCCTCCCTAAGCCGCTACATTTAAGAGTTCCCGTGCTCCGAAATCATGGCACATATAGAACCACGTCCACACGTGTCGCCGCGTTTTCGAAGCCATCAATCAAATCAAGATCGATTCTGTCAGAAGATCGATTCATAGAGAAACATGGCGACATTTCCCGACGCGATTCAGAACGTGCCCGCATGCTACAATCATCATGCGGCTGTCAAATCAAGCGGAAATCAAGGACTTTTAAATAGCAGTGGCCTAGTCGGACGCAATTCACTCTTTATAGGCGTCCGTTGTACCCGACGCGATTTAGGTAAGTTTTTGCCTATAAATACAGACCCAAGGGTAACCATTTCAAAAAATCTCTCCCCTATTGCGGCGAAGCCCTGCCGAACCGGCGCCTCGACCTCTGAGCCCCAGTTTCCTAACTCTCCAAGGCGAAGTTCCTCCAGATCAGAAGCACATCCGGAGCCGAGAAGGAGCCATCCCACCTCAAGATAGGTCGAAGAGCGCAGACTCGTCGTCCTCCTCATCTGACCAGTGAGAGCGGAGGGGCTCCGTTCCACACTCCATTCATCTGGACCCTGGGCTACGTCGCCGTCTTCCCTCCCTCGTTCCTTCTCACGTTTTAGCCACCTTGGCATACTGCATTCATCACACTCATCACACACAAACATCATTCATGCCTGCCCACTCTTTTAGGGGTTTAACACCACCTCCACGAGGTGTGTTAACACTCATTTTAATGTCTCTTTATTGCATTCTATTGGACTTTCTACTACACTTCACAGTCTGACCCATTTTTCACTTTTTTTTGTCTTTGTTTCTTGCAAGATAACGGAGCTAAATCTCCTTCGCCGGCCGGCCGATGGAAGGAGGAGGTAGGACCCACGCACATTACTCCCGCGATCTCTGGGTAGAGGTAAGTACACATTCTTCCCTTCCGCCCATTTCATTTGGCACCCTCGTGTGCCTGGCGATCACATCACACCTCCATCGTCCACACACGCACTTTTCTTCCTTCCTTCCAATTTTTTGTTTTTGTTTTTTCACCATGTCTCGCCATCCCCCCATCCCATAGTCAATCCCCTCCCTCTCTCTTCCATTCTTTTAAAATCACACTTTCTCTGTGGAACCGTGTTTTCGGAAAGGAAAAGCGGCGTCTACAAGTTGGCGATCACGGTGGGACACTTTTCATTTTAGCTTTCAGTTACCTTTTCATTGGCACCCATGTGTGCCCCTTCCTTTCGACACCCACGTGTGTCCCTACTTTCGTACCCCACGCGGTACATCCCTTTTCGCACACCCATGTGGTGCTCTTGAAGTTGTTCCACCACATTACCAATTTTAGTTTCGTTATCCTTTCCTTTACATTCTCCATGAAAAGTTTGATTTAAAAGAAAAAAAAAACAAATCAAAAATTCACCATCCTGTTCCCCTCCCCATTTACTTGCCTTCACACGAAGAGAACATCTTAATTTGGTCCTTGTTTCATCATATTTTGGTGTTGATATCATGGTCCTTGACTTCCTGCTTTGATTTTTGTTCTCGGTTGCCTTCTTTGATTAGCATCTAGTACAGAGGACGCGATTTTCTTGTTGTGTTCCACGGCGGTTATACCGGACGCGATTTGTGCCAGAGTTCGGAGGGAGTTGCCTCTTCTCTTACAGCTTCCAGGAGCTATTAGATATGTGGCCGACTGAACTTAGCTATTTACTGAAGCGTCTCCACTGTACTAGATGCGATTCAGTCTGTCACGTACCGAGCGCTGGGTTTTCTGCCATTCTTTGCATTTTTGCATTTGCAGGGCATATTTCAGCCGAGGGACCTCCTTCCCTCCTTTTCCTAGGATCGACACACCTTTCTCAGTGAGGGCTATCTCCCCTTTGGGCATTCCGTCTCATTGGGCTAGAGAATCCTCATCGAGACCTCTGTAAGTCTCTGTACCCCGTGGATTCCCTCACGGTGGACCGAGCCGGTTGTACCATCCTGGAGATCTGTGCTAGAGTACCTATTGCGTGAAAGGGAGCTGCCTAGTGAGCCCGGAGTTATCACCTCACCTACTTTTAGGCCCACGCCCATTTGGAGTGACATATCTCAATTAAAATCCACACTGAATTATATTGAACATTTTTAAGTGGACGTAAGCATATTCAAGTCTGTAAATTAAAAGTCATTAACCTCTTCTCTCAAACTTGTTTTGAGTAGTTGTTTGGTAAGTGCCCTTTAAAACACATATGTTTGCTGAAAATTTCATGCAGCTTCGTTCAGGCTGATCTCTCTCAATGTCTGAGTACGAAGATATGGCTTATCATGATGATACTTATGAAGATATGTATGACTCCCTGGGTCATTTCCCACATCTTCCCGATGCACCTCATGATGGTCTCACCACCTCGCATGTTAATGCGGTGGATACTCAGGTTCCCCACGTCTTGCCAAGGCATGACGCTGGAAATACCTCGTCCCCAATTGATCTGTCCCAACTCGTGGACATCCTCCAGAGCCTCCAAGCTTCCCAGCTTCGGGAGGTCCAAGCTGCCCTTAAGGGGAAGTCTGTCCCTGATCCAGTTCAGGCTTTCAACCTGAGTGCGGGTGTTCATATTCAGTCTGCTTGCGACCCGACAGTTCGAGTCTCCCCTGCCCCCTCGCGGGCTAATTCAGTTATCCATTCTCACCCCCATAGCCCAGTTGGAGGACCTTCTCATGTCCGGCCAAGCCCCGATGTGGCAAGGCCTTTTTCTCTTCCTCGGGCCCCGACCCATGCTTTAGCGCCTGCCGGCGCCCCACCTGAGCACTATTCCGCTCAAGTAGATGTCCCCACCACCTTCCTTCAGGGGCACCTCCCAAACAATCTTCCAACCAACTTGCCCAAGCCCTCCTAGCGAAGGTAAATCGCTTAGAGCAGGACTTGAAAAGGGTGTCCACACCCAAAGATTCCTTTGAACTGGCACTCCCTTCCATGCCAATCTTCCATCTCCCCCCCTCTGAACTGCCAGTTTACCGCCGCTACAACGGTGTAGACGGCATTTTTTCCCCGACATCTCTGGAGAACACTCGTCCCACGACGGGAAATAAGGGATTTTTAAAAGGAAATTAGAAGTTGAAAAGAGTGGAAATGGGACTGATGGGTAAAAAAAATGACAAAACAAAAGAAAAGGGGGTGCGTGCGTGTGTGCACGAGGAAAGTGTCACGATCACCAGGTGCACGTAGGCATCGGATGAGACGGGCGAAAAGGAAATGACGCAGTGTATTTACCTTCACCCGAAGAAAAGCGCGGGATGGGAATGGCGGTAGATTCTCCTTCCTCCTTACGCCGGACGGCCGATGAAGAAGATTCGATGCTGGTTACCTCGAACAAGTAAAAAGTAGGTTAGACTATGAAGTGCAGTAAATGTTCGCGGATTAAAGTGTGGAAAAACATGTAAATGATAAGTAACACACCTCGTGGTGGTAGTGGTAAACCCCTAGGGAGTAGGTGGATGAAAGAAATGCCATGTGTGTGTGTGTGAAAATGTGCAATGCATGCGCTAACTAATACGAAAAAAAAGGAAGGAAAAGAAGGAAAAATGAATCAAAGAAGAGGGAGAGGCGGAGTGGCGGCCTAGCCCGATGGCGAGGTGACGTCGGTGTGGCTCCCCGCCGCTCCCTGACACTCAAGGAGCTCCGGCTCACGAAGGAGACGACGTGGAGGCGACGTGTCCGTAGCGTGCCGCCTCCAGAACACTAGCTTCCGAGCCGATGAATCCCACCTTAGAAGTTGGAGAGTTGAAGTCCGAAGGTCGGGGTGGAAATTTGACAGGGCTTTGCCATGGTTCCGATCTCTCTTAAATGAGGATCTCTCGGGCCTGTTTATAGACAAAATCGCGTCCAATCCAGAGGCCGCCTATTACAACTTAAAGGCGTCTGCCTGATAGGCCGCGTTTCATAAAATCACTTGATTTGCGTGCGATTAGACATTTTCATGATGATCATAGCTGTAAGCTAGGTTCTGAATCACGTCTGGGTGGCTAGCCACATTTTCTTAAGTAAATCAAATCTTTGATGAAATCTGATCTTTGATTTGATATTTAAAAACTCGGCGAGCCGCCAGACGTTTTTGTAAACAAACATCATGATTGCTGACATGGGGTCCATTTAATGGAGAGCTGATAGGGCACTGTCAGAATCTTTGACCGTAAAAGGCGGCGGGGTGGCTGGACGCATATTAAGCGCGTCCACCATTCCGGCCGCGGATCAGCTCTCTAAATGGGCGTCCTCTGCCTTGGCCGCGAATAGATGAACCTCGACAGACCCTCGAAAAGAGATCTCAAAACCTTAGAAAAATCTAGAAAGATAGGAAAATCACTCACCAGGTTAATGGGAAAGAGCCACCTCGAGGCGTCTTGGTATAACACGGAATTTGCTTGATGTGTTGCCAAATTGGCGTGTCTACAGCTACCTCGCCTTGGCATCTGCTTTGCAAGGAAATGAGGCGAAAGTAACGCGAAATGGAGTAGCGTGAATTGAGTGGAATGAAGTGGAATGACTGAAAAGTAGACGCCAAGGTGTGATGAGACACGCCTTAACAACACATGACAGGAGCTTTCCTTAGTCCCAAATGAAGTGGTTTGTTGACAATCTCAAGAGAAAACTTCATGCTTCGGAGAAGGGGGGGCATGCGCGTGGGTACGGAGAAGGAGAAAGATCAACTTCCAGCGTCGGGGAAGTACCTAAGGACACAATCCGTTATGTTTCACCTTTGGGGGCGTCTGCCACTGCCGTAGGTGGATCTTTTGGGAAGTAACTGAATTGAAGGAAATCCAAGGCAGCGAGTTACTCAAGCGATGATCTTTAAACAACAATGCAATGGACTGAGTACTTGACTCGGAGTGTAATATCTCACGTTATTTGGAATCGAGGAACAAGTGGCTCTTTTCAGTTAAAAACAAGAGTGATCTGACGGAATTATGCTCAAAAGGGTCCTATATGATGCATGCCGGGCTAAAGGAAAAAACATAAAGCAAAGGAAAGTATAAAATAATCAAGGATAATATTGTTACGTTGCGGAAGTCAGGACACCGGATGGAACCATCGTTCTTTCCACAGCGCAACGGCCTATCCTTAAGTCGTAAGACTCCTCTGGAATTATCATTGTTTTTGGCGGAGGAGGGGAACTCAAACTCCAGTTTTGTCAGAGCCTCAAGGTCCTTGATGTGTTCAAAAAATATACCATATAGTAAGATGCAATACTTACAATACCGAGGTAGTGGTCGCTGAGGATGATCGTGCATTGTACGACAAGAGGACATCCAGACTCTATGCTCAAAGATTGATTAGCATAGACAAGCAACAAATGATGACAACATGACAAACAGTGCTACTTGTAAAACTACGGTGAATAATCTGGACACCTATAATTGGAGAATCGCGGCCACTAGATTGGACGCACTTACACAGGCTGCTCCAGAGTGTGGAGAGGTTTGACCATGGCTATCATCGCCAAGAATTGTAACCATTCTTGCATTGCATGAAATTTTGTCAAGATGGTTACATGAAAAGTCAGACCGCCCACACTCTTGAACACCAAGAGGTACCAAGACCTATCTTTCATCAAAGCGCACATTCGCTATCATCGTTAATCTTGGTATTTCAAGTTCTACAGAGAGGATCTATGAGTGCAACGCGTGTCAAATTCTCTCTGATGAAATATTTGGTGAGCTCTGTGGCATATCCAATTTAGTGGCGAAGCCAGGAAAGCAACACCCTGAAGAACTTGAACTTGCGAAGATTAGGACGATTTTGTTGCATAAATTGCTAGGCCTTGGGTTCCTCTTGCTTATCGTGAAGTTGGAGTGTCAATTGAACCTTCTTTAGCCTTCATGAAGTGAAAGAAAGTGAGTTATGTGAAGACCTTTTATCCGCGACCAGTGGGGACACCGCTTTTCCTTTTTTTTTTTAATATAAATGGCGTCTGGGCGGCCGGATGCCTTTCAGAATTGAATAGCGTCTTCTAATGTGGATGCGATTAATGCCGTCAATTTGATTGGAAGCTTTGGTTTTTTCCCCTCAATGGGAACATGGGGCATGGGGCAGCTGCAGGAGATAACATATCTCCAGGATTCCTTTTCAAAACTCCATGCTTCCCTCCTCTATTTAAAGGCAAAAACCCCCCTCTTTTGAATCATAGAGAAGGAGAAGGAGGGTGAAAGGAGGGGGGGGAAAAGGGAAGAGGAAGAAGAGCCTTGGAGAGAGATGGAGGTTTCTATAGATTAAGCCAATTGGAGGGCCATATTTGCAAACTTGTCCAAGCAAAGATGGTAAGTTGATGATTTTGATTTGTTTGATAGTTTGCTTTGACATGTTATTAATCATTTTTGTTCGGTGTTTTTCCCTCTTGACCTTCTTTCCATCTACCTCTTTCAAATGACCGGCTCCTATATCACGGCTACCCATTTAGGATTAACCGCTCTTCCCGGGTAATCGACGCTTTATGCGTCTCCCTTGGCTTCAACAATTAACCTCCACCATCACCCCTGATATGACTGCTATCCTTAGGCAATGGGGTATAAACAACCTTACTGTTCATGCCAAAAGGTACCACGAGATCCACCTTGATTGGGCGGCTCTCGGGGCATTGGTTGAGTTATGGCATCCTCAAACCAACACCTTTCTCTTCCAAACTTTCGAAGCCACGATCTTTTTGAAGAGGCTGAAATCTTATTAGGCTTGAAGAGGATGAAGCAAGGCGATGAAGAAAGGAAGGCAATCATGCCAAGGCATTACTCAAGCAAGGCGGTGCTCGAGGGCTTCATGAATCCGGGGAGGCACGAAGCGTTCGGGCTCCTCAAGGGATAAATCTCCAAAAGCTGGTGGTCTGGACAATGAGAGAGATATCGGAGACGAGAGAGATGATGAGAGGCTTGAGCAGGTGATGAAGGGATTCGCCATTTGCGTGGCGGGCGCTGTCACGTCCCAAGAATTTCACAGTGGATATTAATAATAAATTCGAGTCGATATTTCGAGACGTGGACAGTCGGCAAATAAGCCTCTAGCTAGCACGCACTAATTGTGTATCAACACAACATCATGATAGGGCCCACATGTTGAACTCAATGTAAATTGTATTCAAATCTCAACTCTTTGTATTCAAATGAAACTAGTACAGGACTAAGACTCAATAAAAGGGAAAAACATTTAATCCTCACTTCCTACTACATTGATCTAACACTCAAAATAAACTAACTATAGATAGACTCATGAGTGGAATGCTCTTCACTCGGACGCATTCCCATCCTCGACTTGCTCTTCCTCTTGAACGTCATAGTCACCTAGATTGGGTAAAAGTAGGGGTGAGCAAACTAGCCCAGTAGGATTTATATCTCAATGTGCGGGTAATGATATAAGTGATTAACAATTTAGAACTAGGTAAGCACGATGAATGTCATGATATGCATGTACGAATAAAACACATTAACACAGATACATGAAAACAAGCTAGATGGAGTGAACAAGATAGAACAAGATTTGGGAACAAGATAACAAGATAGAACTAGCAATAGATTACTTTGTACGAACACGCGAGATTCACTTGATGTCAATAGCTTTCAAGAACGTAAGCTATCACTATTTGCAATAAATGCAGGATGGCCATATCACGCAAGCAAGCAAGCAAGAATGTACGAGCACAATCAAGTAACACTAATCAGGCACGTAGACACTAATGTACACCGAGAAAAGATCCATCAAGAATGTACACCAGGACACGTGTATGTGGTATTGTATCTATCATTCAACAAGCAAGCAGGACTCCCAGCGCTGATGCAACGCCAGTAATCATTATACCCCATGGTTAACAGTATATCTATGACTCGCCATCATTGGGGCTAGATTGGAGCCCTTGGACACACGCCGTGCCCTGTCAGCATCTCATGTAAATTTTAAAAGTAGATACCCACAGTCATTAATAATGGCCAATGAGAGTTCAATAAGTAAGCATGTGCAATGTCATGTTCATGATGAAGATGGAACAAGTAATAAGTAATTGAACATGATTTCATGATAACAATGGTCAAGAGATAAATTCGGCAGCATAACAGTACGATTTGTACTTTGGTTAAATCTTACATTAATGGCTTTAGTCTTGATTGTCAAATCACACTCACGAGAACAAGAAGAGAAGGGAAGTGCACGCTATCTTCAGGGAACTTCAATGGTACAACCAACTGTCGGCCATGTGGGAATCCATGGTCAGAGAAGATTTACAGAGGCCTTAGTGAAAAGGTCGCTAGTCTACCGATTCGAAATGACCAGTAGAGAGTTTCCAATTTCCCAGAAAGGGGCTACCTAACAGTGCTAGTGTGTAGTGCGGTACGCGTGTCTCAATCACAAACCATCTGTCTCAAACTCGCAGGAAGCACTTGACAATATAACATGGAATAAAACTATGCACTTTAACTAATCATGGTTTGCAATATTTTATGATAACCCTTATCATTTAACATGGTAGAATCAGTAGGAAGATTAATCATAAGTAGCACGAATAGATCATAACATTTAAGGAGTACTTAGAATAGCATTCATGTAATTAAGCTTTTAATGGGTTAATCAATTTTAAGCCATTAAATAACAATCATGTATGATCAGACCTAAGACCTGCAACTTACACAGTAATATCACGTTTAAACAGACCTTGGATGTATACGGTAAAATTTGCAAGAAACACATGGTTTCAGGTAAAAATCCTGAGATCGCGACATGGGCATATGAGGAAGGCGACATGGGTGTCAGGCCCGGAATCCGGTCGCGACAGGATCATGTAAGGAAGGCGACAGGGTGTTGTCAGGCCCGGGGTCAGATCGCGACAGGCTCATGTAAGGAAGGCGACGGGTCGGGACCAGAAGGCGACATAGGTGTGTGAGAATCGCGACGGGGATGTCAGATCAGGTAGCCGGATAGCGACGGAGCCCATGCCGCCTTGAGAAAACGATAAGGGAGGTGTCGCAATCAAAACTCTGAACGCGACCTATTGGCCGTCGCGTTCACAGGATCCGTGCCTGACCCTGACAGAGCAAGGACAGTGCTTTGGATTGCGTACTAGACTTTCCTTCTTTTGACATAGGGTTGTTCTAAAATAGAGAATAAATTGTACAGTGCATGAAAAATAACGAAACCAATTTTAAAACAACCTAGACATACCAGGGTACTTCCAGTAAATGGAATTGGACAATAAGGATGGTTTCGATAGGTTTTGATCAAGTTGAATACAAGGTCAGACCAAGTGTAACCTGAAGACGTAATTTCATGCAGCAACCCTATTACCACGCTTATAACTCTCTAACTGATGACGTTTAGACAAAACGTTCAATACAAAACCTGAAGAGGATAACTAGTAGAATAACTTTCATGTTATTAGTTTACTCTAATTTGGTCTTGAATCACATGAAACATATGAAGAACAGGAAAAAGCCCTAAGAGTGCACGACTTTGAGAAAACGCTTATAATTCAAAATCTACTCAATGAAATTTGATGAAACCAGAGGGCAATGAAAGCTAACTTGATGCTCTACACATTTGGTATAGGAGATGTTAAGATTTGGCCCGAGAAAACCTACCTCTTGGGTTGATGAAGTCTCGTTCTTCAGAAAACCCGTGTTCAGACCACTGTTTGTAGAACGCCTAATACTCCGTGTATACTGCATGGAATTTGGGCATTCCACTTGGGTTAGGAAGTAGACTCGACCCTCTTTCCAGGGGTATAAGTCTTGCACGATGGTATTTAGGTTGGCCTACCTTTGATCGGCTTCAAGAGGGTGGTTTGTGCAGGTCGTAGCAGATGAACGGGGAAGAGATGAGCTTGGTATGCTTGATCTCCTACTCTCCAACCACCAAGAGCTCCTCCACCCGACCCCAGCAAGTTCTAAATTCGTCCCTAGCGTTTGGGTGAAGAGTATTTAAGTAACATGGTGTTAGGAGTCCTATTGTAACTAGGAAAGAAGGGTTGCGGGATTGGCATGTTGGTTTCCTATTTTGATGATTTCTTCCTCCATTAGAGAGTCTGGCCATCAAGAAACTTCCATGGATGGGTAGGCACGAATTTGGGTTGCTAAAAGTGCATGATTGCATCCCAATTAAACCCTAATTACCCCTTTTTAATTTCAGCTTATTTATGGTTACGAATTTCCATGCATTTCTAGCTTTATTTGATTTTGGGTCATATGTGATCCATGGCCCAATTATGATATTGGGTCATTAATATATAATGTTATAAGATTCTAACATTTTATTTAATTTATGATTGCGTTGTATTTCCGTATTAACGGTTTTCCGACTTGTTTCCTAATTCGGATAATGGTCACCATGTGATGCTCACTTGGTTAATCGGATTTTTCATCGCATAATTCTTTGTGGAACCCTTAAGAATAATGTGTGGGGTTGGTTTCCATTTTTATGGATTTTTTCGATGTGATTTAGCACATATGATAATGATACGTATGTTTTAAACACCTTGATATTATGGAAATATTATTTCCATTTATTCGAATTTTATATAGTTAAAATTTCCGGGGTGCTACACCCTCCCCCACTTAAGAGAATTGGTCCCCAAAATCATGTATAGGAGATTATTGTGCAAGTGAGGTGTACTTACTTGTGAATAGCTCCGGGGGTATTTTTGCGCATTGCTTCCTCGGTTTCCCACATCTCGTCTCATCCCTGCGTTGATTCCATCTAACCTTACTAGTGGAATAACCTGGTCCTTAGTTGGCGCAGTTCCCGGTCCACGATCTTAATTGGCTTCTCTTGATATGTTCCGTCCTTGTTGAATTCCAGAAGCTCATATTCTATGACGTGCCATGGATCTCGTACATACTTTTCAACATGGATATGTGGAACACATTGTGTATTCCATCCATTTGTGGTGGTAAAGCGAGACGATATGCCACCTCGCCGACTCTCTCGAGGATTTCGAAAGGCCCGACAAACCTTGGTGACAACTTGCCTTTAATGCCAAATCGTCGGATCCCACGGCCTGGGGACACTTTCAAGAATACATGTTCACCCACCTGAAATTCAGGTCTCTTCTTCTATTATCTGCATATGCCTTTTGTCTTTGTGCGCCACTGCCATTCTTTCTTTAATAAGCTTTACCTTCTCGTTGTTTCCCTTTATCTCTGGTCCTAACATTTGTTTTCGCCAACTTCATACCAGCATATTGGAGATCGGAAACTTCTGCCATAAAGTGCTTCAAATGGTGCCTTCTGAATGCTAGCTTGATAGCTATTATTGTAGGCGAACTCCACAAGAGGTAAGTGTTCATGCCAGCTACCTCCAAAATCTAGGACACATGCTCTAAGCATATCTTCAATCACCTGGTTGGTCTCTCCGTCTGACCATCTGTCTGTGGATGGAAAGCCGTGCTAAAGTTTAGTTAGATCCCAAGGAGTAATGCAGTCCTTTCCAAAAGTGGGATGTAAACCTAGGGTCTCTATCAGACACGATAGACACCGGTACTCCATGTAATCGGACTATTTCCTTCACATACAATGCAGCCAGAACATCTACTGACCACTTATTCTTCACCGGCAAGAAGTGAGCCGACTTAGTTAAGCGGTCGACAATAACCCAGATACCATCGAACCCACCTCTAGATTTGGGTAGTCCGAAAATGAAGTCCATCCCTATACCTTCCCATTTCCATGCTGGGATTTCTAGGGGTTTGAGTTTACCTGCGGGTCGCAAGTGTTCCGCCTTGACCCTTTGGCATGTTAAGCATCGGGCGACATATTCCGCCACCCTCTCTTCATATTAGGCCACCAAAAGCTTCTTTTCAAATCTTGGTACATTTTGGTAGTTCCAGGATGAATAGTATATCTGGTCTTGTGAGCCTCATCCATAATCATTTCTTTGTCTCCGCATGGTCGGGTACACAGACTCGATCCCGGAACAATACCTTCCATCTTCAGTTAATGAGAAATCTGGCCTCTGGTCTAGATTAGCCTTAATCTCCACAAGTACAGGGTCATTGTCTTGGAGTGGTGATGTCCTCCAATAGTATGGGTTGTGCTCTAACACTAGCAACAAAGCATCCCTTCTCTTTGATGTCAGCATCAATATTTAACTTGGCGAAATCTTCTAATAACTTCCATTCATCTACCATTAAACTTGACAATGTGATCATTGGCTTTCTACTTAGAGCATCTGCCACAAGCATTTGCTTTTCTGGAGATATTGGATCGTAAAGTCGAAGTCTTTGAGATACTCCAACCACCTCCGCTGTCTCATATTCAAGTCCTGCTGAGAAAACAGATACTTAAGCTTTTATGGTCAGAAAACACAATGAAATTCTCACCATATAGATAATGACGCCATATCTTCAAGGCGAAGACTACAGCAGCTAGCTCCAGATCATGTACAGGTAATTGTCCTCGTGCTTCTTCAATTGTCTGGACGCGTAGCATATAACTTCTCATTTGCATCAGCACACAGCCAAGGCGATCCCGGATGCATCGGTGTATACTTCAAAACTACCCCCAGCAACTGGCAGGGTCAGTACGGGTGCTGAGGTAAGGTATTCTTTCAATGCCCTGAAACTTTCTTCACATTCATTAGTCCATGCAAATGGATTCTCCTTCTGGTAAGGGTGGTCAATGGTACAACTATCTTTGAGAAGTCCTAATGAAGCGACGATAATAACCGGCTAAACCCAGAAAGCTTCTAATCTCGACACAGTTGTCGGCCTTGACAGTTCTTTACCGCCTCCACCTTAGATGGATCTATAGATATTCCCTCCTTGGATATGATGTGGCCAAGGAAAGACACTTCTTCCATCCAGAATTCACACTTACTAAGTTTGGCATAGAGTTGATTGTCTCTAAGCACTTGCAGAGCCACCTTCAAGTGTTCTTCGTGTTCTTTGGATTTGGAGTAAATAAGGATATCATCAATGAACACTACTATAAACTGGTCCAGGTATGGCCTATAAATATTATTCATAAGTTGCATGAAAGCCGCTGGAGCATTTGTTAACCAAACGGCATAACTACGAACTCATAGTGACCATATCTACTTCGGAATGCAGACTTGTGAATATCCTCCTCCTTTATTCTTAGTTGATGGTAGCCTGATCTTAGATCTATCTTGGAGAAATATTGTGCACCGGAGATCTGGTCAAACAGCTCGTCGATGCGGGGCAGTGGATACTTATTTATTGTCAACTGGTTTAACTGACGGTAATCAATGCATAGCCTCATTGTCCCGTCCTTCTTTCTGACAAATAGCACTGGCGCTCCACGGGGATGTGCTAGGCCTGATAAAACCTTGATCTAGTAATTCTTGGATCTGTCTCTTTACTCCTGCAATTCAACAGGGGACATGCGGTACGGGGCTTTTGAAACAGGGGCTGCCCCAGGGAGTAACTCAATGGTGAAGTTTACCTCCCGCTCAGGTGGTATACCAGGTAATTCCTCTGGAAATACATAAGGATAGTCCCTGGCTATTGGAATGTCTTCTAGGGTCGGTTTCTTCTTTTCAGTTGCCAAGACGGAAACTAGGAAAGCATCACAACCCTGGTTGATCAGCTTAGAGGCCTTTAGGAGGATATCAAGATAGGGTGTTTGTGATAGCGGGTGCCAAGTAGTGATAAAGTTGGAAGGTTTGGTCTTTTAAAGTGACCCTCCTATGGCGACATTTACATCGGCATCATATTCAATTAGCCAATCGACACCCAGAATGGCATCATACCCTTCATGTCTAAACAGATAAGGTCGGCAGGGAGATTGTGTCCTCCAATTATAGTTTCACATTTCGGCAAGTAGTGAGTGAGTTCAGATTCTGAGCCTAGTGGAGAGGCTACAGTGATCTTGGATTTCAAGGGTACAGGTTGACAGGTAGAGTTGCAGCAAATGTGGTGGAAATAAATGAATAAGTAGCTCCAGTATCAATAAGCACAAATGCGGTTGAGAGTGTATGGAAATGGTACCTTCCACCATACCCCCTTCCTCGGTAGGTCAGCTTCTATGACAGCATTAAGGCGTCCTGACGCCGTGGTATATTCTGAGCTCTGCCTGGTTGGTCCTTCATCATTGGACAGTCAGGAATACGGTGGTCACGACCACCACATCTCAAGCATGCCCCGAGCTTCTTCCAGCATTCTTCAGCTCGGTGCCCGGTTTATCACAGAATTTGCAGTTTTCCGCCAATTGCTACCTTCCACCTTAGCTCTCTTATCTCCAGCAATATCCCTTCCGATTCGGCCTCTTGTTGTTGTTGTTGACGTTGTTGTTACGAAAGGTTGGAGCAATATTAGGTGCTCCCTTCTTGACGAAGACCGGCTTGGAGTTGTCCTTGCCCCTCATGCCATCCACCTTGGCCATGGTGTCTTCTACCAGCTGAGCTCTTTGGACCATTTCAGTGTAAGTTTGAATATTATGTGGTCCGTGTCTTTCAATGAACATGAGCCTGAGCCCATCCATGAAACGGTTAGCCTTCAGTCTTTCAGTTCCCACCAGATGTGGGGCATACACACCAAGACATGCGAACTGAGCCTCATACTCAGCCACGGACATTCCTCTCTATTTTAGTGCGGCAAACTCCGCTGCCTTCTTTTCCTTGACTCTCTCAGAGAAATACTTTCCCCGGAATATCTCCAGGAATCCGGCCCACTCTAGTTCAGCTATATTAGGCAGGTGGGCCGATGTGGCCTTCCACCACGCTCGGGCATCCTTGGTAATTGAAAAGTGGCCAGTACCACCTTCTCCCTATTAGTGCATTGCATTACTTGGAAGTCCTTTCTATTTCTTCCTGCCAGTTTTCTGCCTCGTCTGGGTCAGGGGATCCAGAGAAACGAGGAGGGTTTAAACTCCTAAAATTGCGGTGCAGATCACCGGCTCCATTCCTTGCAGCTCCAGCTTGATTTCTAACCTGAACTACATTTTGTAGTGCTTGGGTCAATCCAGCCACGGTTTCTTGCATAACTTGCCACTGATTACGAGCCATTGCGGTTGAGTGCACGAGTTATGAGGTTCTTGAGAAAAGATATGGAAACCAATTAATGTCTCTAGATACGTTATAAGAGTCAATGGGTAGGAGTGTTTAATTCATTCTAACATATTCTCAGTCTCTACCCATTCTCACCAGGTACTATATTTATTTCCATGACCTAGGTTCCATAGGTATCTCCTGTTCCTGAGACCTATATCCTATTTGGTATTCCTAGGCTCTGATACCACTAAACTGTCACGTCCCGAGAATTTCGCAGCACGGATATTAATAATAAATTCGAGTCGATATTTCGAGACGTGGACAGTCGGCAAATAAGCCTCTAGCTAGCACGCACTAATTGTGTATCAACACAACATCATATAGGGCCCACATGCTAACTCAATGTAATTGTATTCAATCTCAACTCTTTGTATTCAAATGGAAACTAGTACAGGACTAAGACTCAATAAAAGGGAAAGTACATTTAATCCTCACTTCCTACTACATTGTTCTAACACTCAAAATAAACTAACTATAGATAGACTCATGATTGGAACGCTCTTCACTCGGACGCATTCCCATCCTCGACTTGCTCTCCTCTTGAACGTCATAGTCACCTAGATTGGGTAAGTAGGGGGTGAGCAAACTAAACTAGCCCAGTAGGATTTATATCTCAATGTGCGGGCAATGATATAAGTGATTAACAATTTAGAACTAGGTAAGCACGATGAATGTCATGATATGCATGTACGAATAAAACTCATTAAAAAGATACATGAAACAAGCTAGATGGAGTGAACATGATAGAACAAGATTTGGAACAAGATAACAAGATAGAACTAGCATAGATCACTTTGTACGAACACGCAAGATTTCACTTGATGTCAATAACTTTCAAGAACGCAAGATATCACTAATTGCAATAAATGCAGGATGGCCATATCACGCAAGCAAGCAAGCAAGAATGTACGAGCACAATCAAGTAACACTAATCAGGCACGTAGACACTAATGTACACCGAGAAAAGATCCATCAAGAATGTACACCAGGACACGTGTATGTGGTATTGTATCTATCATTCAACAAGCAAGCAGGACTCCCAGCGCAGATGCAACGCCAGTAATCATTATACCCCATGGTTAACAGTATATCTATGACTCGCCGTCATTGGGGCTAGATTGGAGCCCTTGGACACACGCCGTGCCCTGTCAGCATCTCATGTAAATTTTTAAATGTAGATACCCACAGTCATTAATAATGGCCAATGAGAGTTTCAATAAGTAAGCATGTGTAATGTCATGTTCATGATGAAGATGGGAACAAGTAATAAGTAATTGAACATGATTTCATGATAACAATGGTCAAGAGATAAATTCGGCACGGCAGCATAATGGTACGATTTGTACTTTGTTAGATCTTTACATTAATGGCTTTAGTCTAGATTGTCAATCACACTCACGAGAACAAGAAGAGAAGGGAAGTGCACGCTATCTTCAGGGAACTTCAATGGTACAACCAACTCGTCGGCCATGTGGGAATCCATGGTTAGAAGAGATTTACGGAGGCCTTGGTGAAAAGGTCGCTAGTCTACCGATTCGGAATGAGCGGTAGAGAGTTTCCAATTTCCCAATAAAGGGGCTACCTAACAGTGCTATTGTGTAGTGCGGTACGCGTGTCTCAATTCACAAACCATCGGTCTCAAACTCGCAGGAAGCACTTGACAATATATATGGAATAAAACTATGCACTTTAACTAATCATGGTTTGCAATATTTTATGATAACCCTTATCATTTAAAATGGTAGAATCAGTAGGAAGATTAATCAAAGTAGCGAATGGATCATAACATTTAAGGAGTACTTAGAATAGCATTCATGTAATTAAAGCTTTTAAATGGGTTAATCAATTTAAGCCATTAAATAAATCATGTAATGATCAGATCCAAGACATGCAACTTACACAGTAATTATCACGTTTAAACAGACCTTGGATGTATACTAAAATTTGCAAGAAAACACATGGTTGCAAAAAAAAGGAAATCCGGATCGCAACAGGGGCATATGAGGAAGGCGACATGGGTGTCAGGCCCGGAGTCAGTCACGACAGGATCATAAGGAAGGCGACAGGGTGTTGTCAGGCCTGGGGTCAGATCGCGACAGGCTCATGTAAGGAAGGCGACGGGTCGGGACCAGAAGGCGACATAGGTGTGTGAGCATTGCGACGGGGATGTCAGATCAGGTAGCCGCATAGCAACGGAGCGCATGTCGCCTTGAGAAAACGACAAGGGAGGTGTCGCAATCAAAACTCTGAACGTGACCTATCAGGCCGTCGCGTTCACAGGATCCGTGCCTGACCTGACAGAGCAAGGACAGTGCTTTGGATTGCGGACCAGTCTTTCCTTCTTTTGACACAGGGTTGTTCTAAAATAGAGAACAAATTGTACAGTGTATGAAAAATAAAAACCAGTTTTAAAACAACCTAGACATACAGGGTACTTCCAGTAAATCAGAATTGGACAATAAGGATGGTTTCGATAGGTTTTGATCAAGTTGAATACAAGGTCAGACCAAGTGTAACCTGAAGACGTAGTTTCATGCAGCAACCCTATTACCACGCTTATAACTCTCCAACTGATGACGTTTAGACAAAATGTTCAACACAAAACCTGAAGAGGATAACTAGTAGAATAACTTTCATGTTATTAGTTTACTCTAATTCGGTCTTGAATCACATGAAACATACGAAGAATAGGAAAAATCCCTAACAGTGTACGACTTTGAGAAAACACTTATAACTCAAAATCTACTCAATGAAATTCGATGAAACCAGAGGCAATGAAAGCTAACTTGATGCTCTACACATTTGGTATAGGAGATGTTAAGATTTGGCCCGAGAAAACCTACCTCTTGGGTTGATGAAGTCTCGTTCTTCAGAAAACCCGTGTTCAGACCACTGTTTGTAGAACGCCTAATACTCCGTGTATACTGCATGGAATTGGGCATTCCACTTGGGTTAGGAAGTAGACTCGACCCTCTTTCCAGGGGTATAAGCCTTGCACGATGGTTTAGGTTTGGCCTACCTTTGATCGGCTTCAAGAGGGTGGTTTGTGCAGGTCGTAGCAGATGAACGCGGGAAGAAGATGAGCTTGGTATGCTTGATCTCCTACTCTCCAACCACCAAGAGCTCCTCCACACGACCCCAGCAAGTTCTAAATTCGTCCCTAGGGTTTGGGTGAAGAGTATTTAAGTAACCATGGTGTTTAGGAGTCCTATTGTAACTAGGAAGAAGGGTTGCGGGATTGCATGTTGGTTCCTATTTTTGATGATTTCTTCTCCATTAGAGAGTCTTGGCCATCAAGCAACTTCCATGGATGGGTAGACACGAATTTGGGTTGCTAAAAGTGCATGATTGCATCCAATTAACCCTAATTACCCCTTTTTAATTTCAGCTTATTTATGGTTACGAATTTCCATGCATTTTCTATTTTTATTTATTTTGGGTCATATGTGATCCATTGGCCCAATTATGATATTAGGTCATTAATATATAATGTTATAAGCCTTTCTAACATTTTTATTTAATTTATGATTGCGTTGTATTTCCGTATAACGGTTTTCCTGACTTGTTTCCTTAATTCGGATAATTGGTCACCATGTGATGCTCACTTGGTTAATCGGATTTTTCATCGCATAACTTCTTTGTGGAACCCTTAAGAATAATGTGTGGGGTTGGTTTCCCATTTTTATGGATTTTTCCGATGTGATTTAGCACATATGATAATGATACGTATGTTTTAAACACCTTGATATTATGAAATTATTTTTTCCATTTCTTCGAATTTTTATATAGTTAAAATTCCGGGGTGCTACAGGCGCGCTCGTCTTCCTTCCATAGACATAGACCATGTGTTTGAAGAGGTCAAACTCGGCGCGGTGTGTGCGCCATTTGGGAAGGAGAGAGGTTGGGACCGGCAGTGCACGCCTTCCTCTACAGCGGTCTTACGGCGGA
>CM024754.1:64842615-65042615 GCA_014218235.1 Colocasia esculenta
GCTAGAGAGTCGTTGCGAGTTCTAAAGAAATCGTTACGAGGTCTAAAGAAGTCGTTACGGCTAGAGAGTCGTTGCGAGTTCTAAAGAAATCGTTACGAGGTCTAAAGAAATCGTTACGGTAACGATTTGAGTGTTCCGGTCAAAAGAAGTCGTTCTGCTTATCAAAGAAGTCGTTACAGGGACTTGGATAGAAATGATGGGACTTACCAGATTGTCTTGATCTTTCATTTTTCTTTTGCTTCCTGTTCTCAAGGCTCAAGAAATCCATTAGTGTTATTTTGTTAATCATCAAAATTAATATATAAATAAATGGAAATATTTATTATGGGGACAGTTTGGTCATCAATCTCCCCCTTTTTGATGATGACAAAATATACTAAACATCATACAAAAATGAAATATGTTTTTCAGATTTACGTTAGTTGTCTCCCCCATTTTGTCATTAGGCAAAAAGATAAGCTGTGAGACAAAGAAGAGAGAAAGATTTATATTAAGATGGAGAAAGATAATACAGAGGAGATAACAAGGAGGCATGCTGTGAGATAACAGCCCATGCCTTGATCTCAAGATCCTCAAAAAGTTGTAGAAAAACGCCAGAAGCAACTGAGAAGGAGGGTCCCATGGAAGGGATGTTCCTCTGAATGTAGAGTTGCCTTTGCTGCTCTAAGAATTCTCCATACTGGTTTTGTCCAAAATGAATCTGTAGTAAGTACTCTTGCCAAAACTGGCCCTATGGAGAAATCTGTCCAAGGAAATTGGATAGTGAATCTTTTGATTTAACAGATCCTGCTTTAAGGCATAGAAAGCAGAATATCTAGATGCCCATACAGCATAGAGCTCTGGTATGGGTGCGATGGAATTTAGATCCATAAAGGCTTCGGCAGAAAGAGCAGGCTTCCTCTGACTGACTAGATCTTGATTGATAGCTTCCAATTGCTGATAAGATGCCCGATAGAGAAGCTCCCATTCTGATGAGGTGAGTCTTTCACACTCAGAAATGAGTGGAGCTAAGGTCTGAGAAGACATGCGGCCAGAGTGATATTCTCTGAAGATGAACCGCAAAAAGGAAGGAGATCGGCCCTGCTTGGCTGACATCCGGCCCAACTGTCTTGCAAACATATCTAAGCATGAGACCAGCATCTGAATCAAACACTAAAGAGTGCAGCTTCGGCAGAAGAACTGGAAAATCAACCTTGAAGGAGACAAAGTCTACTTAAGAGGAAGGTTGAGAGGGGTTTCTGATTGCAGCACAGTAATCTGCGAATTGAACTGGCAAAACTGAACTTCTGGAATTTTGTTCAAGTAACAGAAGTCACTGTACAGCTGAAAGGCTCTGGCAACGCGAATTTCCTTCAAAATGAAGGATCCCCAAGAGTTCTTGTGCTGGAAGATAAACCACTCAGAGAAGGTGAGTGGGTGAGCTCTGAGAGAGAGGGATTCGGCCCTTGCAGTCAGGTATTTTGAGTACTGAGCCTTATTTCCTTTGATAGCTGCCCACTGATCTTCAGTCTTGAACTCAGTGCCCTCAAAGATTTTGGATTTGAAAGCTTGAGATATCTGAGTAAAAGGAAGAACAATGTCCAGGTGTTCGGAGAGGTTGAGAAAAGGAATACCATAAATGGTAGAAAGAATGCATTTCTGGAGGTATTCTTTGTAGATAGGTCTTCTCTTAGGATCAAGGGTAAGAGAGTACCATAAAGGAGGGTAGAGAGAAGCAGAAGGAGTGCTTAGAGAGGAAGAGGTTTTTCTCTTTTCAAGACAGGACTAGGAGGGTCAGTCCTGTGAATGTGAGAGGCTGTGGAAAGAATGGTGAGGAGGTGTTCCTTTCAAAATGTCTGGAACATTGGTGTCAAAGATACCAAGAGGCAGAGGTTTAACTGGAGGAAAGATAACAGAATTAGGAGGAGTAGGAGGATAGAAAAATGTTTAGGATTAAAGGAAGAGGTTGGTTGAGATGAGATGTTTGAATTTTAATAGGTGAAGGTTGAGGAGTTAATGAGGATGAAGCTGAGATGTGAGCTGGAGTAGGTGAGAAGGAGGGTTGAGAGGAAGTAGAGGATGAGGAAGGTTGGTGCGAGGCATGGGATGTTTTATGGTTGGTGGAGCAGGAGGTGCAGTAGGAGGAGATGAAGGTGTGGAGAGGGTTGGAGTGGCAAGAGATGAAGTATCAGGGGCCTTGGAGACTGACACTGGCTCTTTCCTTTGGCCTGACTTTCTCTGACTGCAGGAGAGGGTCCTGAAGACCCTGAGGCTGCCACTGGTCCGGGTGACCTTACAACTGATGGCCCTGATGGCCCTGACCCTTGAACTGGCGGCCCTGTTGGCCGAGAGACTTCTGCTGGAGGCCCTGGTGGCCTAGGAACTTCAGCTGGACTGCTCTGAGGGTGCAGGAGGGACACCACTAGACCTTGAAAGATTAGCCAGCAAATTCTTCATATCAGACATTTCTTTATTGAAATACCTCATTGCATTTCTTATTGAGGATACGTCTGAGGAGGTTGAAACTTGATTTGAAACAATTCCTTGTATGCCAGACTGAACTGATGCCAAGATCTCTCCTTGGGCTTTTAACAAGGCCATAACATGCTTCAACTTTACTTTCCTATGGCCCTTCCTTGACCTCCTGTGAACAACTCTTTTCTGCTTACCTGGCTGAGAGACAGGCTCCTCAAGATTTATAGTTGCACTTGGGCCTTCACTAACATCAACCATGGCTGGAGCTGGAGTTTCCTGAGTAGGTGCAGCTTTCTCAGAAAAGGCTTCATTCTCTGGCTTTTCACTCTCAGCATGCTCCCCCTGAATGGGAGCAGGGACTTCAATACTTTCTTGCTCCCCCTGAGCAGGAGCTTCTTCCAAGACAACATCTTCATCAGGTCCACCTGCCTTAGAAGAGACTGAGATGGAGGGAATGGAGTCCAATACTTCTTTTAAAATAGAGGCGACTAAGGTGGTGGGCAAGGAATCTGCCACACCAGCTGCACCCTCTTCCAATTGAGCTTCGGATTGGCATCCCACAGCTGACTCAACTGGTTCTTGCTCTGCTGGACTTGCTGCTGCTTGCTCTGCTGGATCTGCTTGCTCTACTTCTACTGCTTCTGGAATATCTGCAATAACTGCTTCTCCTTCAGCCACAGAGGATTTCGACCAAACTCCTTCTTGCACTGAAAAACCACTTTTCTTCAGGTTTCTGGACCTTATAGACTGGCCCATCTTTTCAGCTACCGCACCTGACAGATCTACTCCAAAGTGCTTGAAAATCTTGGTCAGAAGATGGGCATACGGAAGGGAAACATTCAACTTGCTCTTTGTTTCCCATAACTGAGCATGTGCAAACATCATTCGCTCAATCATCACTGCGGCCAGGTTTATCTCTTTGTTCTGGATTGCCCAGAACATTATGTCCGAATCTGCCCTAGTGCATGAGGAAAAGGTAGCACTACGGGGAACTAAGATTTGGCAGACTATAAAGTGAAGCAATCGGTTGAACGCGGACATCTGATTAATATCAAGCTTCCCATCCTTCAACTTAAATCCTGGACCGATAATCCCGAGACCTTTGACTTCATCATTCACAGAGTGAATGCCACTAAATCCAGAGGTCTTTACTCCAAACAGATCACGCAAAAGCTCATGGGTTATTCTGATTTGGATACCCTTGACAGAGGAAACAAGGGATCCATCTGCTTCTGACTTCAGACAGATGTAGAAGGCTTTTACCAAGTCCGGGTAGCTTACCTCACTGAAGGTGACCACATCCATCCACTGCGATCTTCTTAGAGTATCAACTAGCCTGGCCATGCCACTCTTCTCAAGATTCTGAACATCCACTGCCTTATTTCCGCAAATCTTTGTCTTCACAAACGTAAATCTTTCTTGCTCCCTTGGGGATAAATACTCAGCACTGTAGCCCCCAACACTTCCGGAGATCAACGGAGCGGCCATGGGTGCAGAGAAGAAAAGATTCTGGAAGGGAGGATGATGGAAGGGACGGAAGTTCTCGAAGGAATTCTTCGCGGGAAGAGAAGAAGGCTTCGAAAGTTGCAGAGAGTCGATCCCAAAATCGTTAGGGCATCAGCTTTGGGTGAACAGATAGAGAATAAAAAGGGTAAAGGTAGAAGACGAATCGATCTCAAAGCGATTTGGATAAAATAATATTACTTTAATGAAAGGAGGAGCGCCAAAAGGCGGCAAAGGTAGAAAGCGACAAAAAGGTTTGACAAGTCAAACAACTTTCTACACAGAAGCGGTCAAAGCATATAGATAACTGAGTTTTGCTTAACTTTAACGGAGAGAGAACTTTCATTTAATCTGAAAAATTTATATGTCAATAAAATCACAGAAATTCTTTCACAAATTGCACATCCCTAGTTCCCTTCTAAGAGATGTAAATCTCTCTTCAGGTAGGGCTTTTGTGAAGATATCTGCCAATTGACCATTTGTATCTATAAACGAAATTTCTAAATTACCACTAGCTACATGGTCTCGAATAAAATGATATCTTACCTCAATGTGTTTCGTCCTTGAGTGTTGAACTGGATTTTTGGTGAGGTTGATGGCACTAGTATTATCACACAATAGAGGAATTGATTTGATGTGAATGCCGAAATCTTCAAGTTGTTGCTTTATCCAAAGAAGTTGTGTACAGCAACTTCCAGCAGCAACATATTCCGCCTCAGCTGTTGATAGAGCTACTGAATTTTGTTTCTTGGATGTCCATGATATTAAGCATCCTGCAAGAAACTGACAACATCCACTGGTGCTCTTTCTATCTACTTTGCAACCAGCATAATCAGCATCTGAATATCCTATTAGATTTATCTCACAAGATCTAGGATACCAGAGACCTAAATCATGAGTTCTAGCTAAATATCTAAATATTCTTTTTACAGAGATTAAGTGAGACTCTCTAGGGTCTGCCTGATATCTAGCACACATGCATACACTGAACAAAATGTCTGGTCTACTGGCAGTTAAGTAAAGTAATGATCCTATCATACCTCGATAATTCTTTTGATCTACCCTTTTACCTTTTTGATCACTGTCCATTCTGGTTGATGTGCTCATTGGAGTTGATAATGGCTTTGCATCTTCAAATCCAAATTTCTTCAACAGCTCTTTGGTGTACTTTGCTTGACAGATATGAGTGCCATCCTTCCCTTGCTTGATTTGCAATCCAAGGAAGTAGCTTAACTCCCCCATCAAGCTCATTTCGAATTCTCCCTGCATAAGCTTTTCAAAGTACTTGCAAAGAGATTCATCAGTAGATCCAAAAATAATATCATCCACATAGATTTGTACAAGAAGTATATGTTTAACCTTAGATTTTATAAATAATGTACTATCTACTTTACCTCTAGTGAAACCATGATTTAATAAGAAATTACTGAGCCTTTCATACCAGGCTCTAGGAGCTTGCTTTAGACCATATAAAGCCTTATGTAGTTTAAATACATGATTTGGAAATTCAGAGTCGTCAAAACCTGGAGGTTGTTCAACATAAACTTCCTCCTTGATGAAACCATTTAAAAAGGCTGATTTGACATCCATTTGAAAAAGTTTTAAATCAAGTGCAGATGCATAAGCAAGTAAAATCCTAATGGCCTCAAGTCTAGCTACAGGTGCATAAGTTTCATCGAAATCTATGCCTTCCTCTTGGGAGTAGCCTTGAGCCACCAATCTGGCTTTGTTCCTTAAGATTATTCCAGACTCATCCAGTTTATTTCTGAACACCCATTTGGTGCCAATAACTGAATGATTGGATGGTCTAGGAACAAGTGACCATACTTGGTTTCTCTTGAACTGATTTAGTTCATCTTGCATGGCTAGTATCCAAGATTCATCAGATAAAGCTTCATTGACTGTCTTAGGTTCTACTTGAGAGACAAATGCTAAATAGTCGCATGGAATTACATTACCTCTAGTTCTTACCCCTACAGATGGATCACCAATGATGTTTTCAGGAGGGTGATCTTTCTGATGTCTCCATTCCTTTGGAAGATCTTTATGTTGGATTTCTGTTTGCTGCAGTTCTTCCAGAGTTGGATCCTCTTTGTCCTTAATTGAAGTTTTCTTTAATTTTTCGGACAAGACATCTGCATCATCAATGTCACTAATTTCTTCCTTTTTCAAGGAAGGGTTAGATTCATCAAAAATAACATGTACTGATTGTTCAATTAATAAGGAACGTTTATTGAAAACTCTATAACCTTTAGGTTTAGAGGAATACCCCATGAAAATGCCTTCATCTGATTTGGCATCCAACTTACCAATGTCCCTTTTTCCATTGTTATGGATGAAGCAAGGACATCCAAATACTCTGAAATGGCTAATCTTTGGCTTCTTTTCTTTGTAGAGTTCATAAGCAGTCTTTTTCAGAATTGGCCTGATCATCACTCTATTTATGATATAACATGCAGTGTTGATAGCTTCGGCCCAGAAATATCTTGGCAGATCATATTCTGATAACATTGATCTTGCCATATCCAAAAGAGTTCTGTTTTTCCTCTCAGCAATTCCATTCTGTTGAGGTGTCCTTGGAGCTGAGAAGTTGTGCTCAATTCCTTGATCATCACAGAACTTCGTAAACTTTTCATTCTGAAACTCACCACCATGATCTGATCGAATAGAGACAATTGAGAATTTCTGATCTTTCTGAACTTTCTTACTGAAGCTGACAAAATTTTCAAATGTGTCATCTTTGTGCTCTAAAAAGGATACCCAAGTGAATCTTGAATAATCATCAACTATTACAAATCCAAAATTCTTTCCTCCCAAACTGGTAGTCCTCATTGGCCCAAATAAATCCATGTGAAGTAGTTCTAAGGGCTTTGAGGTGGTTACTACAGTCTTTGATTTGAAGGAGCTCTTGGTGTGCTTTCCTCTTGCACAAGGTCTGCAAATGCTATCCAATCTGAAATTTACCTTTGGCAGTCCTTCAACTAGTTTTCTCTTTCTGAGCTTGTTCAGCCCATCCAAGCTGCAGTGGCCCAATCTTCTGTGCCACAACTCAGTTGATTTATCTTTGCTAGCTGCCAAACACACATCTTGATCCTTGAGTTCATCGAGATATAGAACATACAAATTTCTTTCTCTGTAGGCTTCAAATATGACTGCACCATCCTTTAAGATACTGCATTTTGATTCTTGAAACTGAATTTGATGGCCTTTGTCACACAACTGGCTGATGCTGATGAGATTGTGCTTTAACCCTTTGACCAGCATTACATCCTTTATGACTGATTTTCCTTTGATGTTCACAGACCCGCTTCCTATCACAGTCCCTTTTCCATTATCTCCATAGGTGACTGTACCTTCTTCAGCTTGGAGATCAACAAATATCTTCTTGTTGCCTGACATATGCCTTGAGCACCCACTATCCAAATACCATTTGGATGCTCGAGGGTTAACCTGAAATGAGAACATCAAGCTTTAGGTACCCAAATTCTTTTGGGTCCTGATTGGTTAGTATCATCAACTTTACCTTTTAATATCCATTTTTTATGTCTTGTTGGGCATGTCATTTTAATATGTCCTAACTGTTGCAGTGACTGCAGCAGGATAACTTAGTTACTTTTTCTATGTATTTGAAATCAGCTTTGTATGCTACATCTTGTTCGGGTACAAATTTTGGTGTTGGATATGTTTTAGGGTATATTATGGTTTCTTCATTATCTGGGGGTGTATATCCTAATCCATTTTTCTTTTTACCCGATCTCCTAGCACCTTTTAATATTAAAGAGTTTTTACCATTGGTAAATTTTTCTAGGGTGCTTGCTAGTGTATTGTTTTCTTCATTTAATTCATTTACAGTTTTTCTTAAATCATCTGAGTTTTCCTGTTTTTCTAGGTCAGTGATTTTTCTGTTCTTGTCTTTTAAGTTTTCACATAATAGTTCATTTCTTCTCTTAAGCTCAACTATTTGTTTTTCTAGTTCTTCGTTTTCAGATTTTAAATCTGAGTTGGTATTTTCGAGACATGTGATATTTTTCTTGCTTAGCTTAAGTAGTTTACACACTTCTTTATACTTATCGTAGAGTTCATTAAATGCACTTTCCAAATTATCCGAATCTGAGTCATTACAGGAATCGAAAGAAGAATCAGATGTTACCTTATCCTCGGTATTCGCCATGAGAGCCAAGTTGGCTTCTTCACCTTCACTGCTCGAGCTTGACTCACTATCTGAGTCGCTGCTGTTGTCCCATGCAGCTGCCATGGCTTTCTTTTTGAATCTTCTGAACTTCTTGGAGCTGTCCTTCTTCTTGTGATCATTTTTCTTTAACATTGGACAGTCTGCCTTGATATGTCCAGGTTTCTTGCATTCATAGCAAAGTGGCTCATTCCTCTTCTGATCTTTTCCATCTGGTCTCTTGAGATCTTTGTTTTTCTTGAAGTACCTCCTACCAGACTGGAACTTCTTCTTCTTTGCCAAGATTCTCTGCAATCTTCTTGAGAGCATGGCTTCTTCATCATCACTATCTTTGCTATCTTCACTGTTATCTAAGGATTCTTCTGATGAGTCCCCATTAGCTTTAAGCGCATTTGACTGCTTCTTTCTACTGGAGGATTCTCCTAGTCTTTCCATGTTTATTTCATGGGCCATGAGAGACCCAATGAGTTTTTCTACTGACATTCTCTTAAGATCATTAGCTTCTTCGATAGCTGTGACCTTTGCCGTCCATGAAGATGGCAGGGATCTGAGAATCTTCCTTACCATATCTGCATTTTCATATGACTTTCCTAGACTTGCTAGGCCATTAGTAATGTCAGTAAATCTACTAAACATTTGGGTAATAGACTCACCTGTTTGCATTTGAAATCTTTCATACTGAGTGACAAGAATGTCGATTCTTGTCTCCTTTACTTTGTCTGTACCTTCATATGTGATCTTTAACTTTTCCCACATTTCCATGGAGGATTTGCATGCTGAAACTCTGTTGAACTCTTTCTTGCTTAGAGCACAACATAGAATGCTCTTAGCTTTACAGTTCAAGGAGATTTTCTTTCTATCTTCATCTGTCCATTGTGCTTTCTCATTTGTGACGACCAGATCACCTTCTTCCACTATTGACCAGATTTGATAATCGTGGCCTTGTAGAAAGTATTCCATCCTGGTCTTCCAATACGTATAATCTTCACCATCGAACAAAGGAGGTCTGTTGACAGACTGACCTTCGAAGTGACTTTGGGCTGCCATTGATCTTTGCTCTTCAGATCGTTGGATCTTCTTCTTTGTCGAAGAGACGGGCTCTGATACCACTTGTTGCCCAGCTAGCTAGCCCAGAGGGGGGGGTGAATGGGTTATTAAAACTTCGATCTTTGATTAAAACCTGTTTACTGAAAAGATTGCACAACTTAATAACAAGGTTAGAGTTAGAGCAAACAAGACAACAATCACACAAAACACAACCACAAGACACAAGGATTTTTATCCTGGTTCGGAACTCCTCTCCACAGGAGACCTACGTCCAGTCCCTGAGCAATACCTCAGGATTTTACTACCAAGGGTACAATCCCCCTTAAGGATCCTTACACCCAGCCTCAACTGGTCTTCCTTCAGCCTGAAGGGTACAACAACCACCCTGGATACCACCAGGTCTTCCTTCGTCCAGAAGGGAACAACAACCACCCTGGATACCACCAGGTCTTCCTTCGTCCAGAAGGGAACACAATCTAATAAGAAAAGAGGTGGAAACAGGCTTCAGACTCTAGCTTGACCAGCTACACACTGAAGCTCCTAAGCCCCCGAGAGAGAGAGAGAGATTTAACAAGGTTTTTCTCTCCAAGGACCACACAGGCTCTTACAAAGAGAAGATTCCTTTTGAGCACAGAGAGCTAAGAGCTTAGAACAAGGTTTGGAGTGGAGGCTTCGCTCTTCTTCAAAGTTCTAAAGATTGTGAGAGATGGATTTCTTTCTTCTTCTAAATCAAGCGATGTTGCTCTGTATGTTCTTCTTTTCGTCTTGAGTCTTCTATTTAAACTGCTGATTCAAATTCGAACGTTGAAGTGTCCGTTGTCTCTTATCCTTGTGTACGTTAGACTGGTCACTGAGGAAGCTTCTGATCGTCAGTCTTTTATCCTGGTGTACACGCCAAAGAGATGTCATAGAACTTTGTATCTTGTGTCCAACGTTGTCCAGATGAGTCTTGTCAGATATCTGTAAGCATATCATCAATAAATAGAAGACAGCTAGGACTGCTGTCTATTGTTAGTTGAGAGGGAACAGATATTGCAGTATATAGCAAAGCTCCTTTCTGTCCCAAAAAGTACGTAGACAGAGTAGCATAGAAATGGAAGATATTGTCTGCATGCATGGGAGATACGATCGGAGAGCATTTAATGCATAGCAGTCAACGGACAAGATATGACTTTGACTTTTCAACGCTATTAAAAAGCATTATACTGATGCATCAAGAAATTCGATAAAAAGAATCTTGCTGACTTCATAACTTATGAAATCGTTATGAATTATAGCAAGTCGTTATGAACTGTAAAGAAATCGTTGTGATAACTTATGAAGCCGTTACAACAGGCAAGTCGTTGCGAGTTCTAAAGAAATCGTTGCAAGAAATCGTTATGACTAATAAAGAAATCGTTACGCGAAATCGTTATGACTATCGAGTTGTAAAGAAATCGTTATGACTATCAGTTGTAAAGAAATCGTTACACGAAATCGTTATGACTATCGAGTTGTAAAGAAATCGTTATGACTATCAAGTTGTAAAGAAATCGTTACACGAAATCGTTATGACTATCGAGTTGTAAAGAAATCGTTATGACTATCAAGTTGTAAAGAAATCGTTACACGAAATCGTTATGATTCTAAAGAAATCGTTACGACTATAGAGTCGTTGCGAGTTCTAAAGAAATCGTTACGAGGTCTAAAGAAATCGTTACGGCTAGAGAGTCGTTGCGAGTTCTAAAGAAATCGTTACGAGGTCTAAAGAAGTCGTTACGGCTAGAGAGTCGTTGCGAGTTCTAAAGAAATCGTTACGAGGTCTAAAGAAGTCGTTACGGCTAGAGAGTCGTTGCGAGTTCTAAAGAAATCGTTACGAGGTCTAAAGAAATCGTTACGGTAACGATTTGAGTGTTCCGGTCAAAGAAGTCGTTCTGCTTATCAAAGAAGTCGTTACAGGACTTGGATAGAAATGATGGGACTTACCAGATTGTCTTGATCTTTCATTTTTCTTTTGCTTCCTGTTCTCAAGGCTCAAGAAATCCATTAGTGTTATTTTTAATCATCAAAATTAATATATAAATAAATGGAAATATTTTGTTATTTTGTTTGGTCATCATCAAAATTAATATATAAATAAATGGAAATATTTATTATGGGGACAGTTTGGTCATCAGTATGGTGGGGTTTAGGGGCAGTAGTGGGGTTGGTTTAAGGGGGCATTGTGGTGGGGGTTAGGGGGCATGGGGTGGGGGCAGTGGGGTGGGGTTTTAGGGGGTGTAGTTGGGTGGCTTAGGTGGCATTGTATGGGGGCATTGGGTTAGGGGTTTTTTTATAGGGGGCAGTGGGGTGGGGGTTTAGGGGCCGTATGTGGGGCTAGTGGGTGGGGGTTTAATGGCAATGTGGGGGGCAGTTGGGGTGGGGCAATGGGGTGGGGGTTTTGATTAGAGGCAGGGGGTTGGGGTGGATTCACAAAAGACAGTGAATTACATAATACCCATTTTACTATTTATAGACGCTTTTTCTCCTCTGCTTTCATTTTTACTTCTCATTTTTAGGGCACAATTGTCATTTAATAGTTAACTAATTGATTAAGCCCATTGTAATCACGGGGAATGTGCACCACCAAAACATACAATGCCAGGGAGTCACCCCATACGGAAAAGAAATCATTAAATCAAATGCAAAGAAAAGAAGAAAATAGAAAATATATCAAGGATAATATTGCTAAGCCATACAAGAATGGGTCAAGAGACTACCTGCAACCGCAGTGTAGACCTGAATCCATCGTTCCCAAACTTATCTAACCCAACGACCTATCCAGCGATTAGCAACGTGCACCTAGATCATCAATGTTTTTGGTAAAGGGGAACTCAAATCCCAGAGCACGTTCAAAACCTATCGGTCCTTGAAACGATATAATAAGTAAGATACTATATAGTAATGCAAGGGAGTAAAGGGCAGAGATACTTACCTGACTTACCTGTGATGTCCCATTTTTTTTTTTAGATTTTCTGATTTTTTGATTTTTTTTTGTTTAACTTTTCCTGGTAAACACACAATAACGACAAATATATACATACAAACAATAAAATCATAAACAAATAATGTACAGACACATAAGGATACACTGGACAGAAATGCGACGCACCTGGGGGTCACAACAATGTAGAGACACCCTTGATGGTCGCGACCCTAACACGTCGGATCGTGGCGTCGCGACACCATTCTGCATGATAAACACGAAAAAATCAGACTTTATCCACATCTAAGCCTATCTACTCTTCTATTACGACTCCTAGACCTATCCTACTACAACTCTATCACCTAGGTACAGGTTTGGGTTGGATTAGCTCCCCTAGGGCTCTATAAACAGGGCTGTAGGGAGCCCAAATTCGCAATTCACCATTCCTCTCTTAATTTTCTCTCTCTCCAAGCCATGAGGAGAGGATTTTCTTTCCTCCAAGCTGACCCTCAGCCCTATAGGGGTCCTAAGGCTGCCAGGGAGTCTCATGTAGAGCTGCTGCACCTATCCTCTGTGCCCGGGCATATTAGTGCAAAGCCAAATCTTCAGGTAAGCATTCTCTCTCTTCTAATTGATTTTCTCTCTCTTCTAGCTCTTCTTCTTTTCTACCCTCCTGCTTCTACCAACTCTCTCTTTTCTCTTTTCCTTTTTTCTCTTCTATTCTAGATCCTCCCAGGCCAAAGGAGATTTTCAAAGTCCCCTGGTTGGCGCCTATGCTAGACATGCTTCCCTGGGCGTCTACTCGTCACCTGCGTGAGTGGGGGCTCTCGACTGTGCTTGTTCTGGCGAAGCAATATCACAAGATTGTGCATGTGTGGGATAGCCTTACTGCGTTGGCAGAACTGTGCCACCCGCAAACACACACGTTCATGTTCCCTGCATTTGAGGCTACCATACTGCTAGAGGAGCTAGAGCTGATGCTGGGACTCCCAAAGTACAAGAAGGGAGAAGAGTACAGCCTCTCCTATACCGTAGCTTCTATTGACGCGTGGGGCATACTCAGGGAAATCACTACCAAGAAGACAGATCTGCACACCATGACCAGTCAGACGCACATCCACCTTCTCCCTATCTCCCAGTGGATCGTCTCTCAGTGCAAGCGCAAGACCGAGAACCACCTTGCCATAGCTAAGGCTGCCGCCATCTGCATTTGCGGCGTCATTCTTTTCCCAGCAGAAGACAATCTTCTCTCGGTCCCCAACCTAAGCATAATTAGCTGCATATGGGAAAGTATGAGCATCGCACAAGCTGCTCTTGGTTATCTATATGTTGGTCTCTCCTCTGCAGCCACTAGTGGCCCCTTTTACGGCTCCGTCGTCGCCCTCGAGCTATGGATGGGGATGCACATTCAATTCCAAGCGACAGACGATCCTTCTACCCAATGCAAGATCATGCTACACCATCCTCTGGCCTTTGTTGGTGCTCCTCTCTATATGACGCCGCAGGCATGGTGTAAAATAGCATTGATTAAAGGGCTGAATGAATGGCAAATCTATTTCAAGACAATGAAAGAGGAAAAATTCGACATGCGCCCACGCTTCCTCCACCATACAATGATCCGCCTACCTCAGCACACTGGGTTAGCTCTGTGGCTCATAGGTGATGAGGCACTAGTCCACTACAACCCGGACCGCTGCTACCTTCAGTGTGGGGCTGCACGCACAGTGGTGCTACTGCTCTCTCACTTCCCGCCTATTCAAGCATGGAAGCGGAACGACGACCAAGATGAATGGGACGTGAGGAGCGCCATCGTCCATTGGGAGGGATGTACTATGAGTCTCCTCTAGGCGGAGGTGGTGGAGGACGAGGACATGATCCGAGAGTATCTCCAAGCATTGAAGAGGGTTCGTCTATTTGTACCCGGAGAGTCCGAGGTGGAACCGGGTGCTGAGAGTCTTGAGAGCTTTGAGAGATTGTAGGCATGGTATTAGATGGTAATTAGGACTGGAAAGAGCATTTGATTGATTGATTGTAGGGAAGATTAGGCAATTTAATTGATGATTTTATTTAGTAAAAATCAGATTTTTATGCACTGTCTGCAAAGCTCTGTCAATGTCGGGACCTCTACAGACGTCGCTTACAGGTCGCGACGTGGTGGTAGGTCGCGACAATGTCACGGCCAAACCAGCCGTCGTGACAAGAACGCGACGTCTATGGGTGTCGCGACTTCAACCAACGATTCAAAAATGCAGAAGCTCTCTTTCTTCTTCTCACGCGCTCAAAATCTCCTTTGCTTCGGCGATTTCCACCTTTCTCTCACTCTCACTCTATTTCTCACTTGCTCTCTCAATCTCTCTCTTTTAATCCCTCACTCACTCTCCCAAGACCACCGGCGATGGAGGGAGGCGGCGATGGCGTTGGTTCCTCCCGCGGGAAGGGGAAGAGGACGGCGGCAAGGAGGAGCTCCCGGCGGCGGGAGGTGGCGCCTTCGGCGGAGGAGGCGGTGCCAGATGTAGAAATGGAAGAAGAGGAGGTCCCAGCGATCGACCTTGAAGCAGCGGCGAGGGCTCGTGAGCAAGCCATGAAGAAGGTAAGTCTTTGCAGCCCTAACCCTTCGATTTGTGGATGTGTATGGATGAGGAATCCCGTAGAAGGCTGAATGTAGGGCGATTCGCTCGAAGAAACGGCCGCCGGACAAGAAAATAATCTGGTTGGTCTGCGTTTGAGAACGCGACGGCTCGGCCCGTCGCGACACCAGATGTCACGATGGGGTCAGGGGTCGCAACCTTGTCGTATCGGCCAAGACCGTTGTGGAATGGTTGCGGTCTACTAGGGGGTCGCGACCATGACGCGACACATCGGGGCGTCGCGACAAGGTCGCGGCCTACTAGGTCAGCGCAACCTCAGCCGAAAGACAAAACCAAAGCATGCTTGAACTGACCAATAGACTAAATTGTGCTTGCTGGGGGAAATGAGGGCCTGAGTTTCCTGGCTATTAGTTTTAGCAGTGTATTTGGCATTCCTTGGGTTTCAGAGAGACAGGTTAGATGAGATGGGATTTGGGGAGGTGCTTAGGATGGAGAGAATGAGGGCCGACGCTCCCCTCACTCAGGCTTTGCGCAGCAGGTGGGACGCGGAGGCGACTGCCTTCGTGCTACCATGGGGGCATATGATCCCCAGCCTAGAGGATGTGAGCAGGATCACTGGCATGAGAGTGCATGGGCGGCCAGTGAGCAAGTACACCTACCCATGCTATAGGGAGTTAGCTCATAGACTTCTGGGCTTGACTGTAGGATAGAGGTCTTCCCTTCTTTCCAGGGTTGAGCTGTAGGAGAGCCTAAGGCTATTCCAGACTGAGAGGGAGGTGGCTGAGATGGCGGATGAGCAGCTGCAGTGGCTGACGAGGGGGTGTAAGGAGGTGCTAGCCGATGAGCCAGGAGCCAAGGCAGACCTGGACCTACGTCGCTTCCTCATCTTCATCCTTGGCAGACTCTTGTTTGCTATGAGGGGCGACCCGGTCCACTGCCAGTTCCTGCCACTTCTAGAGGACCTAGGCCAGGTGAGGAGCTATGTGTGGGGAGCGGTGTTCCTGGCGCACCAGTTCGACAGTCTGGGCTCCTCCGACCAGTGGACCTCGATCAGCAGATTCTATCCTTTTCTTCAAGTACCCTTCTTTTCTTGCCCCTTTACTTAAACTGCCTTTTGATATTATAATTGTGATCTGATAGTGCCTTCATGTTTCTTGCAGGTCGGGGCTTACCTTCACCTTCCTGGCCTGAGGAGGGGGACTTTGGAGTGACCGGGCCTCATGCCCCTAGCTCGACACTGGGTGCCGTGCCGAGACACGCACCCTCTGGAGGACCAGCTGGCGTCCCTTCAAGATGCAATCGATCTCTACCCTCAGCTAGATGTGAGTGTTCTAACCTTCTCTATTAGCTCAATTGGATTTGAATTGAATATTGATCAGATGTGCTTTGATGTGTAGGTGGTGTGGCAGCCATATCTAGAGGAGGTGGACGAGGGACAGCCCTGGTTGAAGTCGGCCCGCCCTACTTCGGTAGGATGGTGTGGATTCATTCTTTCAACCTGGTGCTACCTCTCCACTTGTACCTAACTCACAGGTCCCTCGGCCTCCGTCAGAGTGCAGTGGAGTTCCCTAGCCGAGGAGGCACAGGCCGAGCTGACAGAGAGAGTAAGTATGGCAACAATTTCAACTGAATTTTGTTTACACTTGGCACTGACTTGATTTTCCACAGGTGGCCGAGCTGAGGATCGGCACTGATCGGGAGACCCACCTGCAGGAGGAGGTTGACACAGCGGCAGTGTCAGTCGCCCAGTGGTGCCTCCAGGCAAATACAGCGGTAGCAGAGAGGGATCAGCTGCACACACAGGCGGAGGCAGCGGAGTCTCGGGCGGCAGAGGTGATGAGGGAGCTGGCGACACTGTGCGCGCAGGGGTCGTCAGCGAACCAGGTGGAGTTGGCTCGTCTACGCACTGAGACGATCGCGCAGCAGGGGCAGATTGAGGAGCTGTGGAGATGCATGGAGATGATGAGCCAGGTGGTTTGGAGCAGGAGCAGGAGCGGCGTGAGCAGAGCGAGCGGTGCGAGTGGCGCCTTGGTCCGATAGTACTTGGCAGGTTCCTCCAGTTGTCGGAGGAACGAGGAGGAGGAGAGACGCCGCGAGGGCGAGGTGAGTGCCCGAAGCAGTAGGGGTGGCGGCGAAATTCCACCACGACCCGAGCGGCAGGAGGGATGCGGGGAGAGTGGTGGTGGACAGTGAGGAACTTGTGAGCCACCTCCCCTTTTATCTTTGTACATAATGCCTATATTAGCGAATCTTTTATGTTCTGTGCCAATGTTTATGATTAAATGATTTGAGATTGACACGAGCGTGACATGAGGCCCGAGCGAGAGAGAGAGAGAGAGAGAGAGAGAGAGAGAGAGAGAAACTGAGTACCGTGTTGCACTTGTTCCATAAATCCCTGCCCCTACACACTTAGAAAAATTGGTTAGATCTACTCTTTGGCTCAACCCCTTGCATTAAACAGAGAATGACTTTAATCTTCATAATAGTCAAGGGGCTGAGCCTTATTTAAATAGGCAAAAGTAAATGAAATAATGCATGCTGAAAGAGGACGATATGTACATTTTCTTATTTTTTTTATTTCTTTAGATTTTGGGATTTTCTATTTTTTTTATTTTGGGGTTTTCTAATTTTTTTTTGGATTTTGGGGTTTTATAAATTTTTTTTTGGATTTTGGGGTTTTCTAAATTTTTTGGATTTTTGAGATTTTCTGATTTTTTTTTGGATTTTAGGGTTTTTTAATTTTTTTGGATTTTGGGATTTTTTATAGCGACACCTTCTGCACTTGAGACATTAGCTAGAATTTTCACCTTCCATCTTACGCCTGTCAAAACATCTTCTAGGCACAGTGTGCATTAATACTTGGCTTTCTTAAGGGTGATTACCCCTAGTCGCCAGTGTTCCTTCATAGACCAGGTGTGGGTAGTTTTGATCATTAGGGGGAGGAAGATTTAAGGGGATAAGACTTGGCGTAGGTGCTTGGGATGCCGACTTGTTTGACTCGCAAGGGTGCATTACACATGGATTCCGTATATTGTCCAGAGACTTTATGGTCATTGCTTTCAGTTTGGGGCATGAGTACGATCGGGCTCAAGGGCGTCCCATGGGGAACTATACTGCCACTCTTTGCCATGCCCCTAGTCTCATTTTTTCTTTCGCTCATTTGTTGTTCTTTTTGTCATTTCTTTCTTTTGAACTGACTGTCCCTCTTTGAGACTTCATTCGCACATGGTCTAGACCCTCACTCGTCTACAAGTCAACATCCTTTTGCCCCTAGACCTCATCCGAGTAAGAGGAGAGAAGACCTTCACTCCCCTACACTAGGGCTAAGTAGGAACACTTTTGACTAAGGGAAATTCACCACGGGTTGCCGTGTTGTGTGTGTTGATTGAACCTAGAAATTGTCTGATAGCAATACAAATGGGTGTGAAACTCACAGCTGTTAATATTCTTTTGCAAAATGGTGTCGCCATTGAAAATCTTTTATTAAGGGTAGAATCTTTTAAGGTAGAACTCATTCCACGGGTGAGAGAGCTCCTCACCATCGGCATTGACTAGCCTATACGCGTTCCCAAGGTACACTTCCTTGACAACGTACGACCCTTCCCAATTTGCTTGCAATTTTGACCTAGGACCTCCAAGTTTTATGAAAATTCGCTTCAAGACCATGTCTCCTTCTTGGAATTTACGTTCAATCACTTTCTTTTGAAAAGATCTTGAGAGTCTATTTTGATATGAAAGCACATGATCGGCCGCGACTGTGACGACCCAACCAGCAAACTGGCCCAACAACCGTGCCAGTTGGTAGACTTCCCAGGAAGATCACCCATCCTGGGACTACTCCCAACTGAGCACGCTTAACTTCAGAGTTCTTTTCCTGCTCGAGCTCTAAAACTGACTAGTCTAGGTTGTTGGTAGTTTGCTGATTTAGTCTATTTAACATATTCTTATATGGGCCGTTACAATCTACCCCTCTTATATAAGCGACGTCCTCGTCGCTGTTCACATATAGCACACAATCAATCCCCAGGCAGGCAGGACTCTAGAGGTGGCCAAAAGAACTTTCGTGAAGGAAGTTTAGTCTAATTTGGTCTTGAATCACGTGCATGATAAGAAGTACGGGAAAAACCCTAACAGTGCGCGACTTTGGAAAAACTCTTACAATTCAAAATATACTAAATGAAATTCGATGAAACTAGTGGGAAACGAAAGTTAACTTGATGCTCTACACATTGGTATAGGATACGTTAAGATTTGGCCCGAGAAAACCTACCTTCTGGGTTGAAGAAGTCTCATTTTTTCCAGAAAACCCGTGTTCAGACCACTTGGAGGAGAACACTTACTGCTCCGTGTATACTGCATGGAATTTGGGCATTCCACTTGGGTTAGAACGTAGACTTGACCCTCTTTCCAGGGGTATAAGCCTTGCAAAGTTTGGTTTAGGTTTGACTCACCTTTGGTCGACTTCAAGATGATGGTCTGTGCAGGTCGCAGAAGACACAACGGGGAAGAAGAACGGCTTGGTGTGGGGATCTCCTACTTCCCCAGCTTCCAAGAACTCCTCCACACAACCCTAGCAAGTTTTAGAACTCATTCCTAAGGTTTGGTGAAGAGTATTTAAGCAACCTTGGTGTTTTAGGAGTCCTACTATGACTAGGAAAGCCCAGTTGCGGTTTTGACAGGTTAGTTTCCTATTTTTGAGGATTTCTTCCTCCCTTAGAGTGTGTGAGGCTTTAGGAAACCTCCCCCCATAGTTAGGTACGAATTTGGGTTGCCAAGAATGCATGATTGCATCCCAATTCAACTCAAATTGCCTCTTTCTAATTTCAGCCTATTTAGAGTTACGAATTTCTATGCATTTTCTTACTTCATTTGATTTTTGGGCCAAATGATGTCCATTGGCCCAATTATGATATTGGGTCATTAATATATAATGTTAGAAGTCTCTCCAATATTTTTATTTAATTTATGGTTGCATCGTATTTCCGTGTTAACGATTTTCTGACTTGTTTCCTAATTTGGATAGTCGGTCACAATAACTCTTAAACCTAGCCTAAATGATTTTTATTGACCCAAATTTCTTGATGGGTCATTAGAAGATATTATTGGAAGCCTATATATGATTTTTATTTAATTTTCTGACTCATCCAAGTACGTGTGATAATGATTTTCCGACTTATTCATGAATTACGATAATAAGTCGTGAAACACTTTAAACTTGGCTAATCTGATTTTTCTTGGCACAAATTTCTTTGTGGAACATTTAGGAATAATGTGTGGGGTTGATGTATAATTTTTACGGAATTTTCCGATTTTTTTGGCACATACGATAATGATACGTATGTTTTAAATACTCCGATATTATGGAAATTATTTATTTCCATTTATTTGAGTTTTTATGTAGTTAAAATTTTCGGGGTGCTACAGCGGCTAGACGCCGTTCGACTAAGAGTTCCAGTTGAGTAAGCAACGCCTCTCGACGTTCGTCGAGATTAAGTTCCTTGTCCAGTTGTACCCTTAACGAAGGAATGAGGGTCTCATGTGGACATACCGCCTCCATCCCATAGGTAAGTGAGAAGGGAGTTTGCCCAGTGGGCATGCAGACAAAGGTGCGATAAGCCCATAGAGCCTCAATCAGTTTCTCAGGCCAATCAGTGAATTTATGAGACTCACAAGTTTTCTTTAAAATTTTGAAAAGTGTTTTGTTTATGGCTTCGGCTTGACCATTGCCCTGTGGATAGTATGGAGACGAATGATGCAAAGAAATGTTGAACTTCTTACATAGGTCTTGAAGCTCCTGTGATATGAACTGGGGCACATTGTCAGTGACGATGCCGCTTGACACTCCAAACCACGAGATGATGTTCTTCATGATGAATCGGCACATGGTTGAACATTTGATTTCTGCAAATGCTTCTGCTTCGGCCCACTTGGTGAAGTACTCAGTAGCAGTGAGAATGAAAATTTTCTATTGTACTTGAGCATTAGGATCACCAAGGGGTCCAATGATATCAAAGGCCCACATGGAGAATGGCCAAGGAGAAGATAGTGGATGTAAAGAAGAAGATGGAGCATGTATTTTATCGGCATGGAGCTGGCATTTGACGCACCTACGGACGTAGATGGCACAGTCTTCCTCTAGGGTTGGCCAGTAATAGCCCTGCCTAAGGATTTTCTTTGCTAGCATCTGGCTATTGACATGCCCTCCACACTCGCTAGAGTGGGCTCCTTCCACTACCTTCCAAGCTTCTTCGTCAGACAGGCATCTGAGGAGCATCACATTTAGAGCGCGTCTATATAACACTTTGTAGGATCGAGTGATTAGGTGAAACAAATCTAGAAGGGGGGGTTGAATAGATCTGTTACCAATTCTTACAGAAGCTTAGGAAAATTAAAACTGCTTTGACTCAGAGATCTAATCACAAAAACAATTTCCAGATTTGATGTGTGAGTGTGTAAGAAGAGGTGTGAGACAATTAGGCAATTAGTGTGAAACTGCAATCCTATGCAATCATCTAACGCAGATCAACAATTCAAACCATTGCACATAGGATTTTTTAGGTGGTTCAGAAATCACACTTGAGATCCCTACGTCCACCCCTCACACAGTGAGGACACACTACTCAAAATTTGGGTACAACTCACACTGGAGAACGACGACTCCAACACACTTGAGTTCAACAACTCACACACAAATTCTAGAGCACACCCACTCCAGAAACTGAGCACACTTGCTCAACCACACTGAGTAGACAACTCACAAAATCCGAGCTCAATAGCTCACAAAACACATGCTAGATCAAGACCAATATAAATCAGATCCTCTAGCAATGATCTGATCCAAGACAAATTCATTCACAAAACTTGTGCAACACTTCATGCACAAATCTTAAGGATGAATTGGAAGAACAACTTCAGAAATGTAAGAAATAGATACAGTATTTGTGTTCTTCGATGAAGATTTCTTGCAGGAGGTTGAATTGAAGAGATCTGATGACGCTTTGAATCACTGGGTGATGCTCTGCTTCAATTGCTTCTGAATCACCATAAGATTCTCTTCAATTGCTTGCTTCTGCTAAATCTGCTTCCTTGAGAAGTGCTTCATCTTCTTCTTTAGAACACTTATTCACTCCCTCGTGCTCTCTAGGGAAGGAAAATGGATCACCACAGCAACGAGATGAGCAGGAGTGGGAGATTCCCCTTTTTGCCGCCAGAACTTTTCTGGAATTCTCTGGAGGTCTCCTAATCCTTTGGGGGCCAAAATTGGGGGTATATATAGTTCGTCAAGTCCAATTGTACCCTTGGAGTGCGTGGGCACACGATCCAAGGCAACTTCTATTGAACCCCAAGTGGCCACATGTCCAGAAGAAACAAACATTGAGACTTCAACCGGAGTGTGTCGACACCACCACTGAGTGTGTCGACACCCTGTCGCAGGCGACAAAATGATCTCCTGGAAGATGGGTCTAGTGTTGACACCACCATTGAGTGTGTCGACACTACTTGACCCTGTCTTCAGAAATGGCTTCTGGGATAGTAAGCCAGTGTCGACACCACCAATGGATGTGTCGAAACAACCATGACAAAAACTACATACCCCTAAAAAATTAACACGTAAGTCATTAGCATAGGGCATTATCATCAAAGTTTGAAGTGTAAACTATTTAAAACATGTTGTTTGGGCATTATAATTATACAAATTATGTATGTAACATGTTAAGCCCATCAAGTACAAAATCACACAAGTCATCATCAAAACTAGGGAGAGAGGGATATTAAAACCACACTCAACCCAACAATCTCCCCCTTTTTGATGATGGCAACATTGAATCAACATGAAAATTTGATTTTCTTAAAAATGTGATTTTAAGCCATTCTTTTACAAAATCCCAAGCACACATAATGTATGACAATGAAATTCAACATCTTCATTTACTTCATCAGTTGTCATTGAAAGAGAGTTTCTATACAATATGGCAGTTTTCACAACCAAAACAAAATGTTACTAACAAGCATCCCTTTTCAAAATGAACCATACAAAATATGACAATCTCATCCAAAAAGTTTTGCTAACAAACATCCCTTTCACAAACCAACCCTTCTCCCCCTTTGACATCATCAAAACAAGAAAATCCATCAAGAGGATGGAGGTGGAGGAGGGAGAGGTAGTAAATTAGACTCTATAGACTTCATTCTGGCATCCAAAGTAGATAAGTTTGTCCTCAACTGAGATTGCATGGTGGACAAACGAGTATGCAACAGTTCTTCCATTCGTTGATGATTCTCATGAATGTGCTCTTGAAGAGAACTGAGAGTAGCTGGAACTTGAGATGAAGCTGAAGAGGAGCTTGGCACATTGCTTGATGATTGAATATTCCGAAGCTCAGCCTTGAGTTCTATCATCTCCTCATCAATGTGTTCTAAGAATGTCTTCATTCTATCCATATCATCAACTAGGTGAGCAAACGACAGTCAAGTCTTAGACACAAGTGAGACAGTATCTTGACTGTTGAAAAGGTCTCGCTGTGTGTTAGCTAAGATTCCTTGGAGAACTGACTCAAGCTGGTCTTGAAGTTCTTTCAGTTGACCACAAGCATATCCCAAGGTGCCAATAAGTCTGTTGAATCTATGAGTTGCATGTTCTGCCAGCTCTTTCTGTCTAATGAACTGACCATTAACTATACTTTCCAACCTTCGAATTCGAATCTCAAATCTCTCGGCCAGTTGTTGGATAGAAGTTGTGAAAGTGGCAAACTTGTCTTCAAGAAAGATATACAACTCTGGTGGAACAGAAGGTCCACCAGTAGAAGTAGATGTTGAACCAGGGAATTGGGGAAAGAAGGATGGAGGGTCACATCATGAGGTAGAGGTGAGGAACCATGGAATATGGGTGAATTGTGTGTATCCTGTGGAATTTGAACCTCAACCTCAGATGGGGGCTGAACCTCTGAGCAGGCTGTGGTGACTGAACAGTAGGAGGATGTTCCTCTTCTTCAGGTGCAGCAGGTGGCTCAACAATTGGCCCTCGACAAACTTGAGCACCCTCAATCCGAAATCCCATAAAGTTTTGCAAATGTTTCAAACAATAAATATTGTTTTGTGGAATGGATTGAAAATTTTCATTTGCAAGAGAAACACCAAAATGCTGGAAGACAATAGTGAGATGGGCAGCATATGGCAGTGATCTATGAAGATCCTTCCTGGTTGTTTCAGACAAAATTTGATACATGATCACATTCAAATTGACCTTGATATCCTTCTTTATGCAATTCATGACAAACCTCCGAATGTCTGTGAGCCTGTCCCTTCCACCACCTTGTGGTGTGATTATTGTGGTGAGAATGTGATGAATTAACCTAAGGACATGTGGAAATGTGTTTGTATTGAACTTAGTGACATAGGTTTGCCTGGAGTCTGTTTGATCATGAGGCAGACCAGTAAGCAAGGTGTATGCTTCATGCAAGTCAAATTCAAAGTTATGTTAATCTTCCCCTTCATCAGAAATCTTGAAAAGTCTAGAAGCCAGCTCAGTTGATAAGAGAAAAGAAACCCCTTTCACTTCAGATTGAAAACCTTCTGGTAGAACAGTCAAATTCATATAGAATTCTTGCACCAGTCTAGTGTAGAAGGTACGAAATTCAGAGATAAAGGGGAGCCAACCTTGAAACTTGAAAAAATTGATGAAATCAGGAAATGCACTGGAAAAGTTCTCATCTTGCAAATCAACAGCTCTTGGCTTGAGAATAGGTTTCCCTTCAGTGACTATCTTGGAAGGTGTAGCCTCAGAAGGATGGGAAGACCCAGATGAGGCGGAGGAGGATTCCTCTAAAGTGTCTGAAGAACTGGAGAGAAGCTTCCTCCGGGGATGACGATGCACTTTGGGGGATTTGCCACGACCAGAGGATGACAACCTACCTCGCTTGGAGGGAGTTGCAGAGGGTGAAGACACATCCTGTTGCTGTTTTGGATCATGGCGATGCTTGCTTAGACGTTTAGTTGGGGACTCTTCAATCACAACCCCACGAGCAGTAGCCCTAGACCTCGCGCCCCTCCTTGGTGTCTGCTTGGGAGGCATCGCAGCAGGTAGAGAAGAGAGGAAGGTGATGTGGAAGAAGAGGAGATGGCAGGAACAAGAGAGAAATCTTGTGTTTCCTTTGAGATGAAAAGAGGCGGCGGGTCGACCTGCAAATGAGGGCATATAAAAAGGCTCCATGCAAGAGATGAAGGGTAAGATGAGCCGCCGGTGCGATTTACCTTAAATAGTTTCTGAGGAAGAAATCCACCTAGAGAAGCAGTGGTGTCGACACAGGAGGGGACTGTGTCGACCTGACCAGTGATGGTGTCAACACAGGAAAAGAAATGTGTCGACCTGACTTGGACAAAAAAACTAAGATGGAGTCTTTATGGTGATGAAAGAAGTATGGAATCAACTTGTCAAGGATTTTTAATATGTTAAAGAATTCATTTGTCATTTCTTAACAAAACCCCATTATTAATTCAAGAGTTAAACAACACCTTACAAGATATGTTCATTGATTATAATGAAACACTGAAATGACAGTTTGAGTGATATAGGACATTTAATACAAGCAATAGCAATCTTTCATATTCTTCTAATCCAAGGTAATGAAAAATTTCCTTTAGAATGAAGTCAATTGTGATGAAATTAAACAGTCTTAAGCAATCTGATTTGGGGCAAGGTTGTTTGTTTTGATGGAATCTCCTTGGACATTTTTTTTTAAATAATCAATCTTTCAAATGTATTAAATCTTGTTCACACAGGAACTAATGCTTTTTACACACCATAGTCCCTGATTACTAAAGATTTGCTCATTATCTAGTTTCAAAGGGGCAAATGATAACCTTTTGACATGAAAATATACGTTTATAAGACGTCAATATTTCCAGTTACTCAGTTATCATCAATATTGTAAGGATTTTTGTTTTTATTCTGTTTGACCCCTTGGAACAGAGATAGCAAAAACACCTTATGACATACATGGCGCTTCATTCTTTGTGAAGGTTTGTAGTTTCTCAGCATTAGTGCCATTGCTCTGTGGAAAGAAAAATTGAAGGAGAATATTATAAAACTAAATACAACCTTTTCCCTCATTAGTAGTAAAAGAGATGTCTAAATTCAATGCACATGAGAACTTCATGTCTTGAAGGAAATTAAATTACTTTAGGAAGTCAGAATATAATTGAAGATTGACTGTAAAGATGTAGTAGATCAGTCAAAAAGTCATTATGTGGTTTCTTTTGAGAAAATTAATGAACATCTCATGAATAGGAATTGTGTCAACACAATGAATTAATGGTGAGTTTATGTAAGAAAAGAATTATGAATTCTTTAGCTCCCCCTGAGTTGTTGATTCTAGAAGTCTTTCAAAAGGATTTGAATGAAAACATGAATGTTTTTATTGAAGAACAGGGACTCCCCCTCAACCATTGCATACAAGACTTTTGATACTTGGCGGAGACATATACTCACGCATAGTGAAAGTGTCCAGACAAGCCTGACTTGTCTTTCTTCAAATCACCATTTGATATACCAAGAATGCCAATGCAATGTGAGAGTGAGGAACTTATTTGCAAGAGTGAAGAGTGTTGTAGATACAAAAATAGATTAAAAAAATGCAATTACTCCCCCTCAGAATGTGCCCTAACACAGACACACAACACTCAACCCAATGATGGAGAGGTCAAGAAGAATGTGGACATTTGCATAACCCAAGCTCTCTTCTTAAAGATGAGAATCTATTTTCTGGAAGAGGCTTAGTGAAAATATCAGCAATTTGATTTTCAGTTTCAATGAAATGAAGTTCAAGAGATTTCTTAGCAACCTCATCCCTCAAGAAATGATGCATAATATCAATGTGTTTTATGCGTGAATGCTGAATTGGGTTTTTAGACAAATTAATAGCACTAGTGTTGTCCCATAAAATGGGAATGCATCCTAATTTATGATTATAGTCTAGGAGCTGGTGTTTCACCCAAAGAATTTGGGTGCCACAACAACCAGCCGCAACATACTCAGCCTCTGCAGTGGATAGAGCAACTGAGTGTTGCTTTTTGGAAGCCCAAGAAATCAAACATCCACCTAGATATAAGCACAAGCCACTAGTACTTTTTCTATCAAGCTTACAACCCGCATAATCAGCATCACAATAAGCAATCAAATCGAATTTACAACCAGCAGGATACCAAATGTCAAGTTCACATGTTCCAACAAGATATTTAAAAATTCTTTTGACAGCTAACATGTGACTTTCTTTAGGATTAGCTTGAAACCTTGCACACAAGCACACACTAAATTGAATATCAGGTCTAGAAGTAGTGAGATAAAGTAGAGAACCAATCATACCTCTATATGTCTTTGGTCTACTGACTTACCAAGTGAGTCTTCTTCTAGTTTTACATTTACTGCAATTAGTGTGCTTGAGTGCTTGAGTGAGAGTTCTGAAAGTCAAACCTTTTCAGGAGTTCTTTACATACTTTGTTTGACTTATAAAGATCCCTTCACTTGTTTGGTTAACCTGCAATCCCAAAAAGAATCGTAAATCACCCATTAAGCTCATTTCAAATTCAGTTTTCATTTGGTTAGCAAATTCAGTGCACAAATCTTTATTTGTGGATCCAAAAATTATGTCATCAACATAAATTTGGACAACAATTATTTGTTCACTTACTGTTTTTGTAAACAAGGTTTGATCAACATTACCTCGAGTGTATCCCTTATCCAATAAAAATAAACTCAAACGGTCATACCAAGCTCTTGGAGCTTGCTTGAGACCATAAAGAGCCTTATAAGTTGAAAACATGATCAAGAAATTTTTCATTTTCAAAACCTAGAGGTTGTTCTACAAAAACATTTTCTTTGATGTAACCATTTAAAAAGGCACTCTTTACATCCATTTGATAAACTTTGAATTTCAATGAAGATGCAAAGGCAAGGAATATCCTCACAGCTTCAAGCCTAGCTACAGGAGCATATGACTCTTCAAAATCAATACCAAACTCTTGATTGTACCCCTTGGCAACTAGCTTTATTCCTAACAACCTGTCTACTTTCATTCAATTTATTTCTAAACACCCATCTAGTGCCAATAACAGATTGGTCACTAGGTCTAGGTACTAATTCCCACACTTGATTTCTGTCGAATTGATAAAGTTCATCATGCATTGCATTGATCCAATCGTCACTCATTAGAGCTTCATCAATTGACTTGGGTTCAATTTGGGAAATTAGTGCTAGTGGGTCTTCATTTATTGCATTCAAAAAGGATGATCTAGTTCTAACTCTATCATGCAAATTACCAACTACATTCTCAATTGGATGATCTCTCAAAAATCTATTTTCAGGAATTACCTCTTGAGATGCATTCAAGTCTGGAACAATATTACCTGATCCACTTGTGGTAGGTGAATGGTTGTTCAGAGTTTCAAGTGAGTCGTTACTTTCCTCAATAGTTGGTGAAGATTCAACAATGAAATCATCTTCTTCCTTATTCTGAGGAACCCTGCAAGATGTAGAATCATCAGTTGAGAATGATTTTCATCAAGACTACATGTGGAGATTCTTCCACAGTTTTATTTTTTAGAATGTACACTCTAAAAGCTCTAGAGATTTCTGAATAGCCAAGAAAAATGGCTTCATGACTTTTGGCATCAAATTTATCAAGATTTTCTTTATTGTTATTATGTACAAAGCATTTGCAACCAAAGACTTTAAAGTAAGACAAAGTTGGCCTTTTGTTTTTCAACAGTTCATAGGGGGTTTTTCTGATTTTTTGTCTGACCAATGCTCTATTTAGAATGTGATTTTCTATGTTTACAGCTTCAGCCCAGAAGGATTTGGGCAGTTTGCTTTCCAAGAACATGGATCTAGCCATTTCCACAAGTGTTCTATTCTTCCTTTCCACAACTCCATTTTGTTCTGGAGTTCTTGAAGAAGAAAATTTATGGAAAATGTTTAGTTCAACACACAAATCAGAAAAAGTTTTATTTTCAAATCATGGATGTCAACACACAAATCATAATCCTTATTGGTACCATGGATTTGATTTTATGTGAAAAACCTATTAAGGCATGGTTACAGAAATTTCTGAATTCTAGACAAGCATCACTCTTGTGGGAAAAAAAAATAACCCATGTATATCTAGTAAAATCATCAATGATAACAAAACCATATATTTTGCCACTGAGACTAAGAATTCTTGTTGGCCCAAAAAGGTCCATATGAAGTAATTCTAGTGGCTTAGATGTGAGTACATCATTGAAGGTTTTAAAAGATTTTCTGGTTTTGTAGCACCCCGGAAATTTCAATTATATAAAAATTCAATTAAAATGGAAATAAATAATTTCCATAATAACAAGTATTTAAAACATACGTATCATTATCGTATGTGCTAAAACACATCGAAAATTTCGTAAAAAATATAAATCAACCCCAAACATTATTACTAAACGTTTCACACAGAAATTTGTGCCAAAAAATTGGATTAGCTAAGTTTAAAGTGTTTCGCGACTTATTATCGTAATTCATGAATAAGTCGAAATATCATTATCACAGTACTTGGACGAGTCAGGAAATTAAATGAAAATCATAAATGGATTTCAAATAATATCCTCTAATGACCCATCAAGAAAATTGGGTCAATAAAAATCATGTGAGCTAGGTTTAAGAATTATTGTGACCGATTATCCAAATAAAGAAACGAGTCGGAAAACCGTTAACACGGAAATACGACGCAATCATAAATTAAATAAAAATGTTAGAAATGCTTCTAACAATATATAATAATGACCCAATATCATAAGTGGGCCAATGGACCACATATGGCCCAAAAATCAAATGAAGCAAGAAAATACATAGAAATTCGTAACCATAAATAAGCTGAAATTAAAAAGAGCAATTATAGTTGAATTGGGATACAAACATGCATTCATGGCAACCCAAATTCGTGCCTACCCATCCATGGAAGTTGCTTGATGGCCAAGACTCTCTAATGGAGGAAGAAATCATCAAAAATAGGAAACCAGCATGCCAATCCCGAAACCCTTCTTTCCTAGTTACAATAGGACTCCTAAACACTATGGATGCTTAAATACTCTTCACCCAAACCCTAGGGACGAGTTTAGAACTTGCTGGGGTCGTGTGGAGGAGCTCTTGGTGGCTGGAGAGTAGGAGATCAAGCATATCAAGCTCATCTTCTTCCCCCGTTCATCTGATACGACCTGCACAAACCACCCTCTTGAAGCGATCAAAGGTAGGCCAAACCTAAATCCCATCGTGCAAGGCTTATACCCATGGAAAGAGGGTCGAGTCTACTTCCTAACCCAAGTGGAATGCCAAATTCCATGTGCAGTATACACGGAGTATTAGCGCGTTCTACAAACAGTGGTCTGAACATGGGTTTTCTGAAGAACGAGACTTCATCAACCAAAAAGGGTAGGTTTTCTCAGGGCCAAATCTTAACATCTCCTGAACCAAATGTGTAGAGCATCAAGTTAGTTTTCATTGCCCTCTGGTTTCATCGAATTCATTGAGTAGATTTTGAATTATAAGCGGTTTCTCAAAGTCGTGCACTTTAGGGCTTTCCTATTCTTCATATGTTTCATGTGATTCAAGACCGAATAGGGTAAACTCATAACATGAAAGTTATTCTACTAGTTATCCTCTTCAAGTTTGTTGTTGAATTTTTGTCTAAATGTCATTAGTTTAGAGAGTTATAAGCGTGGTAATAGGGGTGCTGCCTAAAACTACGACTTCAGGTTACACTTGTTCTGACTTTGTGTTCAACGTGATCAAAGCCTATTGAAACCATCCTATTTTTCCAATACCGATTTACTGGAAGTACCCTTGTATGTCTAGGTGTTTTAAAACTGGTTTCGTTATTTTTCATAATTGTACAATTGTTTCTCTATTTCGGAAGCACCCTGTGTCAATGGATGGAAGTTCTGGACGCAATCCAGAGCATGTCCTTGCTCTGTCAGAGTCTGGCGCAAACCTGTGAACGCGACGCGCCCGATAGGTCGCGTTCAGAGGTCTTGTTGCGACATCCCTCTAGTCGCCTTCTGAATGCGACGTGCGCTCCGTCGCTATCTACCTGCCTGATCTGACTTCCCTGTCGCGATGCTCACACCCCTGTGTCGCCTTCTGGGCCCGACCCGTCGCCTTCCTTACATGACCCTGTCGCGATCTGACCCCGGCCTGACAACACCCATGTCGCCTTCCTCTTAGGTGCATGTCGCGATCTGACCCTGGCCTGACAGACCCTGTCGCCTTCCTTATATGGCTATGTCGCCTTCTCAGGATCTTTACCTGAAAGCACTTATTTTCTTGCAAAGTTTTCCGCATATACCCAGGTCTGTTTAAATGTGATATTTACTGTGTAAGTTGCCTGTCTTGGGTCTGATCATTACATGATTGATTGTAACGGCTCTTAAAAGTGATTAACCCATTTAAAAGCTTTATTACATGAATTCTATTCTAAGTGCTCCTTAAATGTTATGATCCATTCATGCTTCTTGTGATTTAATCTCCTACTGTTCTTCCACGTTTAAATGATAATGGTTATCATAAAATCTTACAATCCATGATTAGTTAAAGTGCATAGTTTTGTTCCATGTTATATTGTCAAGTGCTTCCTGCGAGTTTGAGACCGATGGTTTGTGAATTGAGACACGCGTACCGCACTACACACTAGCACTATTAGGCAGCCTTTTCTTGGGAAATGGAAACTCTCTACCGGTCATTCCGAATCGGTAGACTAGCGACCTTTTCCAAGGCCTCCGTAAATCTCTCTAACCATGGATTCCCACATGGCCGACGAGTTGTTGTACCATTGAAGTTCCCTGAAGATAGCGTGCACTTCCGTTCTCCTCTTGTTCTCGTGAGCGTGATTTGACAATCTAGACTAAAGCCATTAATGTAAAGATTTAACCAAAGTACAATCGTACCGTTATGCTGCGAATTATCTCTCGACAATTGTTATCATGAAATCATGTTCAATTACTTATCACTTGTTCCCATCATTATCATGAACATGACATTACACATGCTTACTTATGAAACTCTCATTTGGCCATTAATGACTGTGGGTATCTACATTTAAAATTTACATGAGATGCTGACAGGGCACGGCGTGTGTCTAAGGGCTCTAATCTAGCCCCAATGACGGCGAGTCATAGATATACTGTTAACCATGGGGTATAATGATTACTGGCGTTGCATCTGCACTGGGAGTACTTTCTTGCTTGTTGATGTTAGATACAACAACCACATACATGTGTCCTAGTGTGCATTCTTGGTGGATCTTTCCTTGGTGTACATTAGAGTCTACATGCCTGATTAGTGTTACATGATCGTGCTCGTGCGTTCTTGCTTCTGCTTGCGTGATATGGCCATCCTGCATTTAATGCAATTAGTGATATCCTGCGTTCTTGACATCAAGTGAAATCTCGCGTGCTCGTACAAAGTAATCTATTGCTAGTTCTATCTTGTCATCTTGTTCACAATCTTGTTCTATCATAATCACTCTCTCTAGCTTGTTTTATATACCATGTTTTAACAAGTTTTATTCGTACTTGCATATCATTCATCGTACTTACCTAGTTCTAAAATGCTAATCACTTATATCATTGCCCGCACATTGAGATATAAATCCTACTGGGCTAGTTTGCTCATTCCCTACTTTTACCCAATCTAGGTGACTATGAAGTTCAAGAGGAAGAGCAAGTCGAGGATGGGAATGCGTCTGAGTGAAGAGCATTCCAATCATGAGTCTATCTATAGTTAGTTTATTTTGAGTGTTAGAACAATGTAGTAGGAAGTGAGGATTTAATGTACTTTTTCTTTTATTGAGTCTTAGTCATGTACTAGTTTCCGTTTGAATACAAAGAGTTGAGATTTGAATACAATTTATATTGAGTTCAACATGTGGGCCCTATTATGATGTTGTGTTGATACACATTTAGTGGCGTGCTAGCTAGAGGATTATTTGCCGACTGTCCACGTCTCGAAATATCGACTCGAATTATTCAATTAACACCCGCTGCGTAATTCTCGAGACGTGACATGTTTGTTTTCCTTGAGCACATATCCCACAAAGTTGATTTTCAATGTTTGGAACAGATTCACGAAGTCCTTTAACCAAATTTAGCCTTAAAAGTTTGTTTATTGTGTTGAAACTTGCATGACCAAGTCTTTTATGCCATGTCCAATTTCATCTTTATTTGCAACTAAACAAATGTTTTCAGCAAAAGTTTATCAAGATTGATCATGTAGACATTGTCTCTCTTTTGCCAAAAATTTTAATTTTGTCATTGAAGAATCAATTATTCTATAAAAATATGATTCAAACACAACCTTGTGACCTTTGTCACAAAGTGACTAATGCTCAATAAATTATAGTTCAACCAAAAAACCAATTGAGGAGGATTTACCATCCTTCCAGATCCAATGATTTTCCTTTATTCTTACCTCCAATGTGACAGATCCTCCCTCTTTTTCAATCAGAAATGAGAACTTTGTTCTGTCTCCTGTCATGTGTCGTGAACACCCACTATTAAGAAACCATACATGGGACTTGGGTGCACGACCTTCCTGCAAAAATCAAATTAGAGAAGAGAAGATTTTGGTACCCAAACGTTGTTGGGACCATCAGGTGTTTGAGAAGAGACAATAGATCTTTTCTAATCCATATTTGAGTTATTTTTTGCATTTTCTTTATTTCAGAAGTGATTTCTCTTTTTGCCAAGTCAACATTTCTTTTGGAAAAAACACCAGTGTTCTTTCTTTCATGAGCATGAAGATTATGCAATTGGTATGATTATTCATGTATGGAAATTCAAACCAAGGATTCTGTGGTATCTTGGAAAGTTTGGATAAAAGAATTGTGAATGGTACCAATAAGGATTATGATACCATTGATTCCAAGTTTGATCCAATCAGATTGATGTGTTGTCTTGAATCTCCAAGAATTATCATGAAAGTTTCCTTTTGTGTTTTGACTATTTTTCAAATTTTTGTTTGATTTTTTGTTTTACTGATTGTTGATTTTCAAAGTTGGACAGGTCGACCTGTGTGGACTGGTGTCGACCTATCAGTGGTGTGTGTTGATCTGTTTTGTTTCTTTTGTTTAGAAACATTCTTTTTGTTATGATTCTTGGACATTTCAAATGTGTTATTTGACACTTGTTTATTATTCATTTCTGGACTAGCACTTTTAACAAATTTTATCAAGGGAGTTTTTGAAGAATTCTCTTTCTTTTCACCAGATTTATTCTTCAAGGACTTTTGTGTGGTGAATCTTAGTCCATATTTCTTAGATCTCATTTTTTATCCTAGCAAAGCATCAAGATTTTTTTTTCCTTTTGTGAAAGTTTCATTACTTGTTCCTTTTCTTCCAACAAACCTTAAGTTTCTCGATTTCATCAATATCTTGTTGCTTTTCCCTTTGTTGCAATTCCATTTTTTCAGAAAGTTTCTCAAAGTCATTATTGGCCTTTTGAGATGCAATTTTCAGTTCATCAATTTCGTTCAAAAGTTCTTCCTTTTCTTCATTGAGTTCATATACTTCATTTTCAAGTTCAGATATTCTCTTTCAATGAAGTATCATACATGGCATTTTCAAATTTCTTTTCAAAATTTTTTTCCTTTCTTATTTCAAAAAACTTTTCAACCAGTTCAGTATATGCATCCTGCCAATCTTCAGTAGTGTATTGTTCAAAGGAAGTACTTACATTTCCATCGTTGTTGTTGGCCATAAAACATAGCTCCTCATTCCCTAAACTTGAGGACTTTTCTTCTTCATCATCACTTTGGTCATCATTTGACCAAGTTGCTACCATAGCTTTAGGCTTCTTCAATTTGTTGTCTTTTTGTACTTGTCCTTTTTATTTTCAGGACATTCCCCTTTCATATGTCCTGCCTTGTGCACCTGTAGCAAATAATAATCTCATCAGTTTTTGATTTCTACAGGAATTGACATTTGAAGCAGAAGAAATATTCCTTTTGCCAGAAGAGAAATTCTTCTTTTCAGTAAATTTCCCTTTTCTTGATTTTAAAAATTTTCTGAATTGCCTAGTAATGAGGGAAAGTTCATCCTCATTGGACTCAGACTCTTCAGAACTTGATATCTCTTGACTTTTCTCTTTGTTACTTGATGAGGCTTTAACTGCTACTGGTTTGGCTTTAAGCATATGTTCTTCATTTCTTTTCAAATTTATTTCATGTGTCATTAAAGATCCTATGAGTTCATCCAAGAGATTTTGGACAAATCCTTAGAATCTTCAATCACAGTGGCCTAGTATGCCAGATAGATGATAGAGAGCGCAAAATCTTTCTTACCAAATCAGCATCAGTGTAACGTTGCGCATTTTTCGGATCCCGTGGATCCATGTTTAGCGGGTGGTGGCCAATGTGTGGCCCATTAGCTTGTGTTTTAGGTGTTCGCGTGAGTTGTGAGGCTTGGTGGGCGGCTGTTGGGCCCAAAGTGCTCACAGGTCTTGCGGCTGTGAACGCGACGGAAGCTTGCGTCGCGATCTGAACGCGACGGCCCTTCGTCGTTCTGTTACCGCTGTTTGGCGGACGTCATCTGCATGGCTGCCACGTGTTACGAGCCGGGCAGTCGGCCTTGTGAAGGCGACAGTCACCCAGGTCGCGATCAGGTCGCGACAGGGGTGCATGTCACGATCTTAACAGCTGTGCTGTTTTTAAGAACCCTAGACGAACAGAGCTTTCGCAAGCTCTGCTCGGCCAGGGGGAGCTGCTGCGGGGTTTCTTTAGGCGGCTCGAGGTTTTGGAGATGCGTGGGGCATGTTCTCTCCGCGAGGATGTCGCGTGGAGCGGGGGAAACGCCGAGGGATCTCCGGTTTTCACGTTCTTCGTGAAGGTAGGGTGTTCTACCTCGATTTGTATTGTGAATTGCATGTTAGGTTGTTTACCGCTTTGTAAACAGTAGATACCATGCTAGGGTATCCATTAAAGCATGGAAAATGTGAATTAATCGTGGTTTGAATGGTCTGGAGTGGTAATCTGTGGAGTTCCTCTCGGATCAGGGTTTGTGCCTGTGAAGGCGACGTCCCAGGGTGTCGCATCCTGAACGCGACAGCCCAACCTGTCGCGTTCATGTTGTCGAAAGGCCACGTTCTAAAGGCGACCTGACCCCTTGTCACGACCTCAGTTGAGAGGTCTGGATGTGCATGTTTTTAGTGTTGTGGTTAAACGATTATTAGTATTTGTAGTGTATGGCAATGACAGGTAGAGCCAGTGCACTTGTTACGCACATGGAGCGTATTGCTCACGAGGTGGGCATGTTTTACGTGGTTAATGAAGCATCGAGAAATGGTGAGGACAAGATCTAGAAGGGGGGGTTGAATAGATCTAGGCCTACTAATGCGGAAGCTTAACCAATTTTTAAAAACTCTTGAATCAGACGCAAATTGAAAAACAGATTTCACAGATCTAAAGATAATTGGGTGAGTTGTGCAAACAGAGTGTGAGAACAAATTGATTAGATGAATTCAAACGATCCTATGCATGCATCTAACGAAGGATAAATTCAAACCACAATCAGATCAATGCACAGAGATTTTTAGGTGGTTCGGAAATCACACCATGTGATTCCTACATCCACCCCTCACACAGTGAGGATCCACTAATCAACCTGGGTACAACACACCCACTGGAGCCTGACAACTCCAACAACCTGAGTTTACAACTCACACAAACTATAGAGTAAGACTACTCTAGAACCCTGAGCAAGACTGCTCAACTACAACTTGAGTACGACGACTCAAAACCACTAAGCACGACGGCTCACAAACAACTTGCTAGAAAAACACAAGACTTAGATCCTCTAGCAACATATCTAGTCCAACAAGAGTTAATTCATGAGACTCATGCAACAACCCATGCACAATCTCAGAATCACTCAGAAGAGAAAAGGAAAATGAGAATTGTATTGATAAGCTTTTCTCTTCAGATGTACTCCCTTGTAGAAAGTCGAATTGTGAAGAGCTTTGATCTCTGGAAGTTCCTGGGCGATGCTCTGCAATCTGATCTTCAGGATCTTCCTTGAATTCTTCACAAGAGTCGGCTTCTACTTGATCTGCTTCCTTGAGGTGATCCAATTGCTTCTTCAACGATCAATTTCCACTTCTCACACTTGAACATATGAGAATTTGGCTTGAGGAAGGACCAGGAAGACAAGAACAGGGAGGAGAAACCTTCTAGCCACCAACAGGATTTCTGGGAGGCTCTAAAAGGGTTCTTTTTTTGTTGGATGGCCAATAGGAGGGTATTTATACCCCTAAAAGTCCAAGTGTACCCTTGGGGGTCGTGGGCACATGATCCAAGGCTAATCCAACAATTCCCTAGGGTGCCACGTGTCCAGGACAAAAATTAAGTCACAGAGATTTCGGAGTGTGTCGACCTGCCCATAGGGTGTGTCGACACACTGTCCCAGACTGGCAAATCAATTCCCTGGGAGAGGCATCTAGTGTCGACCTGATATCATCTTGTGTCGACCTGCTGTAGCCATCTGAAAAATAGGCCTTCTGGGAAGGCTCTCTAGTGTCGACACCATCTGGTTTAGTGTCGACCTGAGATTGAAGCCTGTTAACATATTTCTCTAGGATCTGTCTCTAGTGTCGACCTGCCCTGGTCTAGTGTCGACACTAGATGACCATTTCTTCATCTTTTGCCTTAGGGCTTGGAACATTGTGTCGACACCAGTGTGAGGTGTGTCGACACCACCCTTGCAATAAATGTTTGTTCCTGAGAAATAAACACATAAATCATTAGTTAAATATATTATCATGAATATAAATGATAAATGTGCTTGGAAACATGCTTTTTTAATATTGTTATTTCAGGTGTGATGTATTTCACATGTTCCAATTGTTATGCATTAAAATCACAACTTGTCATCATCAAAATGTGAGGAGAAATGAATTATATTCACACTCAACCCAACAATCTCCCCTTTTTGATGATGGCAATATTAAATTCATATGGAAGTAGAAAGTTTCAATGAAATGTGATTTTAAGGATTTTCATTTCCTTTTATTCATACTTGTCAAGGACCTTTGAACAATTTTTAGTGACATTTGAAAGTTGCACACATGAAAGACACAATGTTACTTGAAATAAGCTATTTTCACACAGAGGTCAAGTAGCTTGACAAGCATTCATCACATTCACATTCATTCACAGAGTTTTCAATCACATTGAAGACACAAAGGTTTCTATTCATTTCATTCAAAAGATATGAACATTACAATCTTCAAAAACACATTTAAAAAGGACATTACAATTTCTTGCTATCTTCTCCCCCTTTGACATCATCAAAAGAAATTACATTAATGGGGGGGAGGAGGAGGAGGAATGGGTATCAAGATGGTCTCAATATCTGTGAGTCTCTTTTCCATTGAAGTCAAACTGAACTTCATTTGAGCTTGGATAGTTGAGAGTCTTGTATGTAAAAGATGTTTCATTCTCTCTGAGTTCTCTGACATTGTAGCTTGAACGGCACTGAAGTCAGTTGACATAGGCTGTGAAGATGAAGAGGAACCAGCTGACCAACCATGTTTATTCAAAACTTTGAATTCCTTTTTAAGATCAGATATTTCTTCATCTATATGAGCAGAGAAGTTCTTCATGTTCTCCATGTCATCTACCAGATGAGCAAAAGACAGTCTTGTCTTAGTTATCTGAGAGAGAGTTTCTTTGGTGTTGAAGACATCAGCTTGGGAATTTGCCAAAATTCCCTTCAGAACTGTTTCTAACTCTTCTTGATGCTCTTTCAGTTCAATAGAAGCATCTCCCAATGTGTCAATCAATCTGTTGAATCTTTGCACTGCATGATCATAAGCTGCTTTTTGCTCAATAAATTTGGCAGACATAGTGTTCTCCAACCTCTGTACCCTCAACTCAAAAGTTTCTGATATTGTCTGAATGGAGGTGTTCAAGGCATCAAATTTGTCATTTAGAAAAGTGTACAACTCTGGTGGAACAGAAGGTCCACCAAAGGATGTGGAGCCTGAACTTGAGGTGGTGGAGAAAAAGATGGAATTTCTATGTCAGGGTTCAGGGGGGAAGAGGGCTGAAGTTGAGGTGAAAGTGAGGCATTAAGGGGTACATCAACTTCATCTGTAACATGAGGCTGATCCTCATTCACTGGAGGCTAGTCCTCATTTACTGGAGGCTATCCCTCTTGAGCTGGAGGATGATCCTCTTGCACTTGAGGCTGATCCTCTTGAACTACAGGGGCCTCTACTATGACTGGCCCTCTCCTGACCTGGTCACCCACAATCCTAAAGCCCATGAACTTTTGAACATGCTTGAAACAATAAATGTTGGACTTAGGAATTTTCTGGGACTTTTCATTCTCAAGTGATACACCAAAGTGCTTAAAGACTTGAGTCAAAGGGCTGCATAAGGAAGTGATCTATTTAAATCTGCCCTAGTTGTCTCAGAGATGATCTGGTACATATGACATGGAGATTGACCTTTATGTCCTTGCTCATGCAGTAAAGCACAAATCTTTGAATGTCTGTGAGTCTATCTCTCCCACCACCTTGGGGTGTTATAATAGTGGTGAGAATATGATGGGTAAGCCTCAACACAGGTGGAAAAGTGTTGGTGTTGAATTTAGTAACATGTGTTTGCTTGAGATCAGACTCATCTGCCTGCAATCCAGTCAAGATGGTATAGGCTTCATGAAGGTTGAACTCAAAATTATGGTAATCATCTCCTTCATCTGGAATTTTGAAAAGAGTGGTTGCTATGTCTGTAGGCATATCAATCTCAATTCCTTTGACCTTTGACTTGTAACCATCATCAGTGCATTCCAAATGCTGATAGAATTCCTGGACAAGTCTAGGGTATATGATGCGAAACTCTGAGATGAAGGATTTCCAAGACTGAAATTTGAAGAAGTTTATGACCTCAGAAAAAGCAGCATTCAATTCAATGTCCTCTAAATCCACTGCCCTACATTTCAGAATGGTCTCCCTGCACTAAGTGGTTTGGAAGGAGTTGCCTTAGAAGGCTGGGAAGACTCAGAGGATGAAGAGGATGACTGCTCAGAGACTTCAGGAGAAGAAACCAAAATCTTCCTCCTAGGGTATGCAGACCCTCTACCTCGACCAGAAGAGGATGCCCTACCTCTCTTAGCAGACGATGGGGATACATATGAGGGCCCTGGCTGCTCTGCAGGGTCATGGCGCCTTTTGGTTCTCCTTTCAGTAGGAAGATCATTGTCCGCCGGAATGGGCTTTGCCGTAGCCCTGGATCTTGCTCCACGGCGAGGGGCCTGCTTGTGGGCCATGGAAACAAGATGGAATGGAATAGGAGAGGATGGAGAGTGAGGAATGAGAGAAGAATGACAGGGATGGATTGGAGGAGGGAAGAGATGGAAGAAGATGGATTCAAAGCCTGCCGGATTCAAAGAAGAGGACGGCCGTCGGGTCGACCTGGAGAAGAAAAAGGGTTTTAGGGTAAGCTACCCCGCAGGAACACCAAATCCTTAACCGGCGCCCACGGCAAAAAAGACTCTGGCAGGGGGTCAGTGTTGACACTAGAGGAGGTGAGTGTCGACCTGAGCTAAAGTGTGTCGACACGAGATGTAGGTAGTGTCGACCTGGCCTGATGAAAAATTGAGATTTGAGTATGGAAAAATTTTGTGAGCTTTTGGGATATCTTTATAATGATAAATAATCATTTCAAGGATTTTTAAGAGGCTAAAAAATTTATTTGTTATATTTTGAAAAAGTTCAACACAGTTCAAGTTTTACACAATATCCAACAAGATATGAGCATTCAGTGACTTGAGTCATTAAAATGATGATTTGAGGGATATAATACATTTAACAATCAACTACACACTACCATATTCTTCAAGTCCAAAGAAATAAAAAAATCTTTTAGACTGAAATCAAGTGTGTTGAAAGTAAACAACCTTTTAAGAACCACTTGATGATGGATAAGAATGATTCTTTTAAAACAATTCTCCAATGATATACACATTTTGTTTTTGAAACAAACTATCAAATGAGATACATCTTGTTCACTCAAGAACTAATGCTTTTCACACACTATAGTCCTTGGATACTAAAGATTTATCCATTATCAAGTCTCAAAGAGGTAAATGATGACCTATTGACATGAAAATATACGTTTTTTAGAAGCCAATATTTCCAGTTACTCAGTCATCATAAAAAAAATGGGGCTTATTTATTTTGCTTTGCATTTATTTTTGATGTTGAACCCCATTGAACAGAGATAGCATTAGTGCCTCATGACATACATGGCACTTCATTCATTGTGAAGGTGTGCAGTTTCTCAGCACATGTGACATTGCTCTGTTGAATTGACAAATTTTGGAGAGTTTTTGACAAAAAAAGACATCATCTATATCCAACATCAGTTGCAAACAAAAATATGTTTAAATTCAAGGCACACATTATCCTTCAGTCTTTGAAAGAAATCTGAATTTCTATATTTTTTAAGAATATAAGTGAGAGTTGACAAATGAATATAGTAGATCACTCAAAGGATCATTTTGAGACTCTAGACACCTGAATGAGGACATCATGCAAGGAAATTGATGTAATGCAAGAAAAGTTTTGAATTTTTCAAAAGACATGACTTGTGAATTCTCTAGCTCCCCCTGAGATGAGGATTTCAACCATTTTTCATCAGAATAAAGATATGCAAGTTTTTGAAATCAGAAATAATTCCCTTTGAACAACAAAAACTCCCCCTTAACAATTGCATATTCATTTCTTGGTACTTGGCGGAGACATATATTCTCGCATAGTGAAAGTGTCCAGACAAGCAGAACATGTCCTTCTTCAAATCACCATTTGATATACCAAGAAGTTCAACACAATGTGAGTTGAAGAGTTCATTGTCAAAAAGAAATAGAAGTGAAATGGAGAGAGATATGATCAGTATGAATCAAGGAAGCAAATGAATATGATGATGCAAAGAACTCCCCCTCAGAAGATGCCTAACACTCAACCCAATCCCAAAGAGAGAGATCAATAAAATGGACATTTACAAAGACCAAGTTCTCTCCTCAAAGATGAGAATCTACTGTCAGGAAGGGGTTTGGTGAAGATGTCAACAATTTATTTTTCAGTTTCTATGAAGTGGAGTTCAAAGGATTTCTTTGCTACCTCATCTCTCAAGAAATGATGCATAATTTCAATATGCTTGGTTCTGGAATGCTGAATGGGGTTCTTAGACAGATTTATTGCACTTGTGTTATCACATAGAATGGGAACACAACCTAAGTCTTGGTTATAATCAAGAAGTTAATGTTTCACCCAAAGAATTTGAGTTCCACATCTACCTGCTGCAACATACTCAACCTCTGCAGTTGACAGAGCAACTGAATGTTGCTTTTTAGAAGCCCAAGAAATTAGGCACCCACCTAAGTATAAACACAAGCCACTTGTGCTTTTTCTATCTAATTTACATCCAGCATAGTCAGCATCACAATAGGCAATCAAATCTAACTTACAATTAGCAGGATACCAAATTCCTAAATCACATGTTCTAACAAGATATTTGAAAATTCTTTTAATAGCTAACATGTGACTTTCTTTAGGATTTGATTGAAATCTAGCACACAAACACACACTAAACTGAATATCAGGTCTAGAAGTTGTAAGATAAAGTAGAGAACCAATCATACCTCTGTAAGTTTTTGGGTCTACTGACTTACCAAGAGAGTCTTCTTCTAGCTTAGCATTAATAGCAATTGGTGTGTTTGAATGCTTGAGGTTCTGAAAGTCAAACCTTTTCAAAAGTTCCTTGACATACTTGGTTTGACTGATGAAGATTCCTTCATGTGTTTGGTTAACCTGCAATCCTAAGAAAAACTTTAGATCTCCCATTAAACTCATTTCAAATTCATTTTTCATTTGATTTGAAAATTCATTACACAGGCCTTTATTGGTTGATCCAAATATTATGTCATCAACATAAACTTGGACTGCAATTATTTGATTATTGACTTTTTTGTGAACAAAGTTTGATCAACATTTCCTCTAGAATATCCTTTTTCAAGCAAAAAGGAACTCAAACGGTCATACCAAGCTCTTGGAGCTTGTTTAAGACCATAGAGAGCCTTATAAAGCTTGAAAACATGGTTAGGATGTTTTTCATTTTCAAATCCAGGAGGTTGTTCAACAAAAACATTTTCCTTGATATATCCATTTAAGAATGCACTTTTTACATCCATTTGATAAACTCTAAATTTCATGGAAGATGCAAAAGCAAGGAAAATCCTAACTGCTTCTAGTCTAGCTACAGGGGCATATGATTCTTCAAAGTCAATTCCAAACTCTTGATTGTACCCCTTTGCAACTAGCCTAGCTTTATTTCTTATGACTTGACCATTCTCATTCGACTTATTTCTGAAAACCCATCTAGTGCCAATGACTGTTTGGTCACTAGGTCTAGGTACTAATTCCCATACTTGATTTCTTTCAAATTGATGAAGTTCATCATGCATGGCATTAATCCAATCAGAACTTGATAAAGCTTCATCAATTGACTTTGGTTCAATTTGGGAAATTAGAGCTAGTGGGTCTTCTTCAATAGCATGCAGGAATGATGATCTAGTCCTAACTCTATCATGCAAATTGCCAACTACATTATCTAATGAATAATCTCTCAAAATTCGATGTTCAGAAATTACCTGTTGAGGAGTGCTTAAATCTGGAACAATGTTACCTGATCCACTTGAAGATGGTGAATTGATGTTCAAATTTTCACTAATGTCTTCAAGCTCCTCAACAGTTGGTGAAGAGTCCACAATGAAATCATCCTCTTCACTGTCTTGTCTTTCCCTGCAAGATTTAGAATTATTAGTTGAAAAGGAATTTTCATCAAAGATAATATGTGGAGATTCTTCAACAGTTTTGTTTTTGAGAATGTATAGTCTGAAAGCTCTTGAAACTTCTGAATAGCCAAGGAAGATGGCTTCCTGACTCTTAGCATCAAACTTGTCAAGATTTTCTTTATTATTGTTGTGTACATAGTATTTGCACCCAAAGGTTTTGAAATAAGAAACAGTTGGTTTTTTGTTTTTCAATAATTCATAGGCGGTTTTTCTGATTTTTGGTCTGATCAAAGCTCTATTTAGAATGTGATTTGCTGTGTTTACAACTTCAGCCCAGAAGGATTTAGGCAAATTGCTTTCTAAGAGCATGGATCTAGCCATTTCCACAAGAGTTCTATTTTTTCTTTCCACAACTCTATTTTGTTCTGGAGTTCTTAGTGAAGAAAACTTGTGAAATATTTGAAGTTCAGCACATAAATCAAAAAAGGATTGGTTTTCAAATTCACCCCCATGATCAGTCAAAATGTTTTTGATTTTATATGAAAAGTTTGTTAACGCATTGGTACAAAATTTCCTGAACTCAAGACAAGTATCACTTTTGTGGGACAAGAAGATAACCCATGTAAATATGGTAAAATCATCAATGATTACAAACCCATATCTCTTGCCACTTAGACTTAGAATTCTTGTTGGCCCAAAAAGGTCCATGTGAAGTAATTCTAGTGGTCTAGACGTGAGTACCTCATTGAAGGTTTTAAAAGATTTCCTGGTTTGTTTTCCTTGGGCACAGATCCCACAAACTTGATTTTCAATGTTAGAAAATGATTCAGGAAGACCCTTAACCAAATTCAACCTTAACAATTTATTCATTGTTCTGAAACTTGCATGGCCAAGTCTTTTGTGCCAAGTCCATGCAATTTCATCTTTATTAGCAACAAAACAAAGATTTTCAGAAAAGTTTTTATTAAGGTCGATCATGTAAACATTGTTTTCCCTTTTTCCAAAAAATTTTATTTTATCAGTTGATGAATCAATGATCTTACATAAATTGGATTCAAACACAACTTTGTGACCTTTGTCACATAGTTGGCTAATACTCAGCAAATTGTAATCTAGACCATCAACTAATAAAACATTATCAACAGAGTTTGAGGAAGTTTGACCAACCTTTCCAGATCCAATGATGTTTCCTTTATTTTTACCTCCAAAAGTTACTGAACCTCCCTCTTTCTCAATCAGGAAAGAAAATTTGGCTCTATCTCCAGTCATGTGTCGTGAACACTCACTGTCAAGGAACCACACATTTGAATTGGGTGCACGACCTTCCTGCAAAATCAATCAATGGAGAGAAGATTTTGGTACCCAAACAGTGTTGGGACCATCAGAATGTTTGGACATTGTTATCAAATCTTTTCTCACCCAAATTTGATTTGTTTTTTATTTTTGTTTTATTACAGTGGTGTTCTCTGTCTTTTTACTTTCTTCTTTCCCTTAGGAATGAAAACACCAGTGTTTTTCTTTTTGGTAGGAGGGGAAGTTTTCATTTGAACATGAGAGTTTAGATGAGGAGGTGGAATCCAAGGATTTTGTTGGTACAACAGAAAATTTGGATAGAAGAATTGGGGATGATACCAACATGGGTTGTAATGCCATTGGTTCCAATCAGCTTGATATTTTGTCTTGTAAGTCCAAGGTTTTTCATGAATGACTTCCTTTGACTTTTTCTTATTTTTCAAATTTTTATTTGAATTTTTGATTTTGTGGTTTGTCTTTGTTGATGTTGAGCAGGTCGACCTGTCAGGTGATTGTGTCGACCTGGTTGCCTTGTTTTGATTCCGAGTTTTTGGAATTTTTGGTGTTTTGCCTGATGTTTTTTTATTTCTGTGTTCTCAAGACTAGGGCCTTTGACAAATTTAATTAATGGTGCTTTATCCTTCTTCTCACCATATTTGTCTTTCTTAAGTTTTTGTTTATTAAATCCTAGTCCATGAGAAATTGATTTCATTTTTGCTCCCAGCAAGGCCTCCAGATTGTCTTTACCATTTGTGAATGTTTCAATAACTTCATCTTTTTCTTTAAGCTGGTTTTGTAAGGTTTTGATTTCTTCAACATTTTGTTGTTTATCATGGTTTTCCATTTCCAGCTTCCCAGACAGTTCTTTGAATTCATGGGTGGCCTTTTGAGAGGCTAGCTTAAGTTCATCAATCAAGTTCAGAAGATTTTCTTTTTCTTCATTCAATTCTGTTACTTCATTTTCTAGTTCACAAGTTCTTTTGTTTGAAGATTGATTATGGTAAATATTTTCAATTTTCTTTTTGAGGTGTTTATTTTCTTTCCTCATTTCAGTGTATTTTTCAACAAGTTCTGCATAAGCATCTTGCCAATCCTCAACTGAATAGTCTTCGAAGGATGTACTTACCTTTCCATCAGAACTATTCGCCATGAAGCAGATTTCCTCACTTTCAGAACTTGAGGATTTTTCGTCTTCTTCCTTCTCACTTGAGTCTTCATCAGACCAAGTGGCTACCATGGCCTTTGGCTTCTTGAACTTGTGAAACTTCTTGTGCTTCTCCTTCTTGTTTTCAGGACATTCTCCCTTCATATGTCTTGGCTTGTTGCACCTGTAACAGATGACAATTTCGTCAGATTTTTTATTCTTGTTAGAATTAGCATTAGAAAAGGAAGTGTTTCTTTTACCTGATGAATATTTCTTTTTGCCAGAAAATTTTCCTTTTCTATATTTCAAGAATTTTCTGAATTGCCTAGTCATGAGGGCAATCTCATCCTCATTTGACTCAGACTCATCAGAACTGGTTTTATCCTGACTCTTGTCTTTGTTACTAGATGAGGCCTTTAGAGCTACTGGCTTGGTTTTGATTATATGTTCTTCATTTCTCTTTAGATTGATTTCATATGTCATTAGAGATCCTATCAACTCATCCAAAGAAATTTTGGACAGATCTTTAGAATCTTCAATGACAGTGGCTTTTGTGTGCCAAATTGAAGAGAGAGAACGTAGAATTTTTCTTACCAAGTCAGCATCCGTATAGTCCTTACCTAAGGCCTTCAGTCTATTGACTATGATCATAAACCTGGCAAACATTTCAGAAATTGTCTCATTAGATTTCATCATGAATAATTCATATTCAGAGACAAGAATGTTAGCCTTAGTTTCCTTAACCTGAGATGTTCCCTCATAGAGTAACTCAAGTATATCCAACATCTCTTTGGCAGATTTGCACATTGAGATTCTTGAGTACTCTTTGGGGTGAACAGCACATTGAATCATATTCATGGCACTGTAATTCAATGTAGCTCTTCTTATCTGTTCCCTAGTCCAGGTTTCTTCCTCTCCCTGGTTCTCATAGGGCCTACCTCCACTACTTTCCAGATTTCATAATTTTGGGCTCTAAGAAAACACTTGCATTCTATTTTTCCAATAAGAATAGTCTGTTCCATTAAAAATGGTGGCCTATTAATGGAATGACCCTCAGCTATGAACCCTCTGGAATCCATTGAATTAAAATGATGGTGCAAAGAAGGAAACACTCAGCAAGCAAACAAGCAAGCAAACAAATCACACAGAACACTCAGAAATTACTCAGATCAGATCAGATCAAGTGTAAACCCGCTCTGATACCAATTGAAGGATCGAGAAATGGTGAGGACAAGATCTAGAAGGGGGGGTTGAATAGATCTAGGCCTACTAATGCGGAAGCTTAACCAATTTTTAAAAACTCTTGAATCAGAGGCAAATTGAAAAATAGATTTCATAGATCTGAAGATAATTGAGTGAGTTGTGCAAACGGAGTGTGAGAACAAATTGATTAGATGAATTCAAACGATCCTATGCATGCATCTAACGAAGGATAAATTCAAACCACAATCAGATCAATGCACAGAGATTTTTAGGTGGTTCGGAAATCACACCATGTGATTCCTACATCCACCCCTCACACAGTGAGGATCCACTAATCAACCTGGGTACAACACACCCACTGGAGCCTGACAACTCCAACAACCTGAGTTTACAACTCACACAAACTCTAGAGTAAGACTACTCTAGAACCCTGAGCAAGACTGCTCAACTACAACTTGAGTACGACGACTCAAAACCATTGAGCACGACGGCTCACAAACAACTTGCTAGAAAAACAGAAGACTCAGATCCTCTAGCAATAGATCTAGTCCAACAAGAGTTAATTCATGAGACTCATGCAACAACCCATGCACAATCTCAGAATCACTCAGAAGAGAAAAGGAAAATGAGAATTGTATTGATAAGCTTTTCTCTTCAGATGTACTCCCTTGTAGAAGGTTGAATTGTGAAGAGCTTTGATCTCTGGAAGTTCCTGGGCGATGCTCTGCAATCTGATCTTCGGGATCTTCCTTGAATTCTTCACAAGAGTCGGCTTCTACTTGATCTGCTTCCTTGAGGTGATCCAATTGCTTCTTCAACGATCAATTTCCACTTCTCACACTTGAACAAATGAGAATTTGGCTTGAGGAAGCACCAGGAAGACAAGAACAGGGAGGAGAAACCTTCTAGCCACCAACAAGATTTCTGGGAGGCTCTGAAAGGGTTCTTTTTTTTGTTGGATGGCCAATAGGAGGGTATTTATACCCCTAAAAGTCCAAGTGTACCCTTGGGGGTCGTGGGCACATGATCCAAGGCTAATCCAACAATTCCCTAAGGTGCCACGTGTCCAGGACAAAAATTAAGTCACAGAGATTCCGGAGTGTGTCGACCTGGCCATAGGGTGTGTCGACACACTGTCCCAGACTGGCAAATCAATTCCCTGGGAGAGGCATCTAGTGTCGACCTGATATCATCTCGTGTCGACCTGCTGTAGCCATCTGAAAAACAAGCCTTCTGGGAAGGCTCTCTAGTGTCGACACCATATGGTTTAGTGTCGACCTAAGATTGAAGCCTGTTAACATATTTCTCTGGGATCTGTCTCTAGTGTCGACCTGCCCTGGTCTAGTGTCGACACTAGATGACCATTTCTTCATCTTTTGTCTTAGGGCTTGGAACATTGTGTCGACACCAGTGTGAGGTGTGTCGACACCACCCTTGCAATAAATGTTTGTTCCTGAGAAATAAACACATAAATCATTAGTTAAATATATTATCATGAATATAAATGATAAATGTGCTTGGAAACATACTTTTTGAATATTGTTATTTCAGGTGTGATGCATTTCACATGTTCCAATTGTTATGCATTAAAATCACAACTTGTCATCATCAAAATGTGAGGAGAAATGAATTATATTCACACTCAACCCAACAGTTAATATGTTATTTATGTAATCGGCTTGGTGTTTACATAGTATGTGTGGTGCGTTGGCACCCGTAGCGCTCTTGGAGTGTTCTGTCCATGTGTTGGATATGTTGTTTATGAGAATGACGTATGGTGCACCTGGCTAGTGTATTATACACGTGGTGTCTACGTGGTTTGGATTCCGTGCATGTGGTTTGTGTGTGCATGGCACATCGTACGTTATTGTATTTATTGTATATTAATTATTGTGTTAGTCTGTGGTGTTGTGGTGGAGAGGTTCACGTTTGAACCTAGCCTTGATCATTTAGAATCATTTATAGATTATCCTAGATGGATAATGAGTAAAGTATAAGTATGATTATTATGTGATTATCGGGTACTGTGTTTAGTGTGGCAGTGGAGGTCACCTTATGACTGATGACAGGCTGTGGTATTATTATTAATATGGTTTATGTGTGTGATTGTATAGGTTAGTTTGTAAGTCACAGGGTGACTGGAACAAGCTATTCTTAACATATGTACCATAATTGGTAATAGAAAGTGTTTGTGTATATACCATGGTTTGAGCTTTCCGAGTGTGGTGGTTCGGCACCTATTCCGGAATGCCTCTCTAGTCGGGTACCCCAAGTTCTTTATGAGCCAGACACATTGTGTTCGTTGTGCTCGGGGTTTGTCCCGGTACAGTGTGGTACTGTCAAGGTCTATGTCGTCTGTCCTGGACACCGTCACTCCAGTGTTTGAGTTGTACGTCCGGCTGAGGGAAAGACGACAGTAGGGCAGCAGCTTGTGTTTGTGGGTGTGCAGTCGCTTGTAGCGTGCTCGTAGTTGGCAGTTCAGACACCAGTAGTCGACACTGGTCCCCAGCTAGTCCTGTTTTCCAGTGCCTCACTTTAGGGTGCTCCGGCCAGAGACCCTAGAGGTGCCAGGCATGGACCTGCCGCTGTGTGTCTGCAGATGTGGTGTTGGTTGGTCTCCACAGTTGTTTGACTTATTCTCGTGGAGCGGCAGTTTGACCTTTCGTCCTTGACTGCGAGACTGAGAGGTTGTTCTTGTGTTGTGTTGTCAGGGTTGGATACTGGCCTGATCAGTCAGTAGTCTGTTCCCGTGTGGTGTCGTCGTTCCTTTCTGACTCGTGCTTTGCCACTGGTTGTGGCTCGTGAGTTTGTGACTCGTAGTCGAGGTTTGACCCATTCGAGGTGTGCCCTGGTGTTGGCACAGTTGTGACTGCGGTTGTACCTTGTGGTGTGCCCGATTGGTGGCACAGTTTTGGTTATGGTTGGTAAGTGTTGACTCACCAAATGTGGTTTAGCTCGCTATGGTGTGCCCTGTTACGGCACTGGTTTACTTGCGGTTTCCATGCTGGTACCTTGTGGTAATAGGTACCTGTACCCCGTATGGGTAATGGTTTGTGGTGGTACATCGTATACCAGTCTTTTCTGGTGTAGACGTGGAATTGTGTTTCGTGGACGTCGTGTGGTGTGACCTTCCACTCAATGTGCTTTACCCTTCCTCGGGTAAGCTACCTTATATGGTTTTTGTGTGTGATGGATTGGCCGTTGTAGCCAGCCCTGCCATTCTGTGTGTGGCTTTCGACATATTGTGGTTTGGGGTATAAAGGGCCAGCTTTTGGTTAGCAGTCCTGTTACCAACGTACTTGAGACTCACCTATGAAGCTTATAGCCTAGGCAGTGGTTTGCTTGTACGGCTTATAGCTTAAATGATTGGTTGTGACTGTGGTTTGCCTGTGAGGCTTGAGGCCTAGGCATTACTGTTGATGAGTGGACTAGTGGTGTGGAGCTAGTCCTGTTGTTCCCTCTTACATTCCGAGATTCTGAATAGTTAATGTGTTTATATTTAATTACAATTTAAATTTCATTGTTGTGAGCAAGAAAAGGTTTGGCTATGGGTGCTGCCAGTGAGACCCTCTAGGGTTGAGGTGTCCGTAGTTTTGTTGTTGTTTCGGGTAGCCCCTACTTAGCCTGTGACTTATTGAGGCTCACTTCCTTACAGTTCTTTTCAGGGCTTGCCATGTGTTTGGCTTGCAGCGGCGTTGTGGCAGACTTGTACCACCAGCAGTTGAGTTGTAGTTAGTTTCTGTGTGAGCTTGTGCTCCCTCGCGGTATGCCCTAGGTAGTTGTACTTTTTAATTGGACATGTATTAATGTAATGGGACAGTTGTACAAATTTGTGAACAAATATGAACACATGTACTTTCTTGTGTTTTATATTGTTGTGGTTTGTCTTTTATACTCTTCTTGGACACTTGTGTGAGATATCCCTTGCGAGACTTCGGTCCATTCGCGGGAGGCAGATCTGGATATGGGGCCTTAATGGGCATAAATATCCAGGGCCCTCACAGTTGGTATCAGAGGAATGTCCAGTTAGAATATGAAAAGACATTGAGAGTACAATGTCCCAATACATGGATTATTGTCCACTGCTGGTAGTAAGTCTGCGGTTTTGTGTTGGTTAAGGTAGTATTTATCTGAGTTTTTGTTCTATAAAATGTGTTTTTTGTTGCCCAGTTGACGAGCCCAGAGGGGGGGTGAATGGGTCTTTTAAAAATTTATTTGATTACTACATGTACTTAAAACATTCATACAAAGATGTTCTTTGATGAAGGTTAGAGAATGTTAGTATAAAAGACAAACACACAATGAGCAATCACACAACACAAGGAATTATCCTGGTTTAGACCTCCTCTCCTTAGGAGTCCTACGTCCAGTCCCTGAGCAACAACTCAGGATTCCACTAACTAGGGTACAGTCCCCCTACGGACAATACAACACCCAGCTCAGCTGGTCTTCCTTCACAAGAAGGAACTACAACACCCTGGATCCCCACCAGGTCTTCCTTCACAATAGAAGGGAACATAACACCCTGGCTCCCCACCAGGTCTTCCTTCACAACAGAAGGGAACAACAACACAAAAAGAATAAATAGGAATTCAAGCCCCTAGATCAAGCTTTAGCAAGTCAAGATCTGAAGCTACTAGCACTGAGAGCAAATAATCTAACAAAGGCACTCTCTCAGCACTATACTGGCTCTCTTAGGATTTCTATTATAGCATGGAGAGCAAAGAGCTAAAGACACACTGGAATTGAATTCTTGGCTCTCGAATTCTTTCAGAAGATCTGCAATGCTTGTAGTATTCAATTGATACATCTTCTGGAGCTGCTATCTTGAATTTATATGTCCAATTTGAAATATAGTCGTTGAAGTAACCATTGTCTCTTTGTTTGATAGACGTTAGACTGATTGAGACTTGGAAGCTTCTAGTCAACAATCTTTTATCCATTTGAGCACGCAAAGAGATAGGGTCTTCTGGCATCTATATGGTCCCACGTTGTATGACAAAATGTCTTTAGGGCCCTGAATACATTAATTGCTAGAACAGTAGACAGCTAGACTGTCTCTTGATGTCAGAAGATGTTGACGTGAATATTCACCAAAATAGCAATGCCAAAAGCTTGTTCTAAAAGATGTTAACAAAATATGCACGATAATGAAAAGATATCATCTGCATGCATGCAGAGATGCATTCTGTCTTTATTAAATGCACATCAGTCAGATAGATATGTGAAGACTTTGACTATTCAACGCTTTCAGAAATAAGATAAATATTAAGTCGATATAAAACATAAAGTCGATGCCTATATGACTTATGAAATCGTTAAGATCAAGTGTTTACTGAAGAAATTGTTATGAGCACTTAACAAGTCGTTATAGAAAGTAAATTGTTGTATTCATTAAAGGAATCGTTATGAATATTAAAGAAATCGTTATAGAGAGCAAATCGTTATGAGCGCTAAAGAAATCGTTGTGAGTGCTAAAGAAATTGTTGCGCAAACCAAAACGTTATGAGCGCTTAACAAGTCGTTATAGATAGCAAATCGTTATGAGCGCTAAAGAAATCGTTGTGAGTGCTAAAGAAATCGTTGCGCAAAGCAAATCGTTGTGAGCGCTAAAGAAATCGTTGTGAGCGCTAAAGAAATCGTTGTGCAAATCAAATCGTTATGAGCACTAAGAAATCGTTGCGCAAACAAAATCGTTATGAGCTCTAAAGAAATCGTTGCGCGAAGCAAATCGTTACGATGATTGAATCGTTATGATGACTTATGAAATCGTTGCGATGAACAAATCGTTATGATGACTTAAGAAATCGTTGCGATGAGCAAATTGTTACGATGAGCAAATCGTTACGATGAGCGAATCGTTATGATGACTTAAGAAATCATTGCGATGAGCAAATCGTTACGATGAGCGAATCGTTATGATGACTTAATAAATCGTTGCAATGAGCAAATCGTTATAGCTCTATTAAAATCGATATACATGAAGGAAATCGTTGTGACTTTCAACCGAAATCGATGTGGACTTAGAGAAATATAATCTTGAAATAATTAATGCTTCAAAGATATGATACTTACTAATATTGTCTTGTTTGACCTTGGAATATTTCCTGTACTTAGGACTTATGGAATATATGTTAGAGAACATTGATAGGGTTTTGTTAATCACCAAAATAAATATGTAATTAATTAGAATTGTATGGAGACAGACTGATCATCAATGTCCCCCTTTTGGTGATGACAAAACTTATCAGGAAGCATGAATTTGCAGAAAGTAATATTTCAGACATGCTAAGAATGTTTCTCCCCCTTTTTTCAATAAGCAAAAAGATAAACTTCGACAAAGAAGTAGAGAAAGGATGGAAGGGCACTCAATTAAATATATTGATCAGTTTTGAGGAGTTACAGATAAATAATAATTAGGGGATAACAAGGAGCCAAAGCGCCTGATGACAGGGAGTGCCTGGCGTTCCTGCTCTTCAAAAAAAAGCTTGAAAGGCCCCAAATTCAATTTGATAGGAGGGTCCCATGGTGGGAGTCATCCTTTTGATATGAAGTTGCCTTTGATCAGAAATGAAATCCCCATACTTAGCACTGCCAAGGGCTAACTTGTAGGATAAGAATGACCCAAAACTGGCAAACCGAAGAAAGGCTTCAATCTTGAGGGGATAGTCAATCTGAAGTGATCTAAGCTCTTTCTTTAAAGCAAAGAAAACCTTCAGGAATGATGGTAATAAAGGAAGGAGGTGTAGGTGGATTGAAGATAGAAGCAGGAGTTATGGTAGGGAGAGCAGAGGGTCCTGAGGAGGAAGGACCAGAAGATGATGGCCCAGCTGAAGAGGATGCTGGTGGAAGCTGAGGAGAGGATGGTGGAGAAGGAACAATGGTGGAAGAAACATGAGATGAAGCAAATTGAGAGGGAAATGGTTGGGGAGAGGATACAGATCTTGGACGAGGTCGTTTAAAGGTGGTTGGAGCTGGAGGTGCAGTGGAAGAAGATGGTGGAGAAGGAGCAGCTGGAGTGGGAAGAGTAGAAGAAGCAGGGGGCTCAGAAGCTACAGCCTGGTCTGCTCCTTCAGCTACCGGTTCCGCTGGATTAAGAATCTCCTTTTCTGGCCCAGACCCCTGACAGATATCAGAATCTTCAATAGGCAAATTCTTAGAAGGCTGAACTGCAATACATGGCCCTGATGGCCCTGTTGGAGCATCAACTGAAGGCCCTGATGGCAGCTCCACAAGATCAACACCAATTGGCCCGGATGGCCCTGCATTACCTTCACATTGCCCTGAAGGCTCACACTCTGGAGGAGTAGGATCTTTGGGTCCTACAAACTTCAAAATTTCAGAAACCATCACCTTCATAGAGCGCAACTCCTTATTGAACCACTTCATGGCATTACTGATTTGAGAAATGTCATTTGACATAGATTCATGGCGCACAATGACAGAACTCACAGCTGACTGTACTGGTGTCAAGACTTCACCTTAATCATCCAATCTCTTCAAGATAGGCTTCAAGTGCAGCTTCTTTAGAATTCTCTTTGCCTTCTGTGAGCAGTTTTCTTGCTTGGGCTTCTCCTTTCCACTTGCTCCTCGACCTTTATTGGAACTTCAATATGCTCTTCATTTACAGGAACATCTTCAGAAAGTGCCCCTTGAGATGTTGCTTCCTTCTCAATATTTTGCTCCCCCTGAATCGGAGCATCTATCAACACAGAATCTTCAATGTGGCCAGATGCCACAAACTGATCAACCAAACTCCCACCAGTGTTTTGGATCACTGGGGTGGAGTGAATGGAATCTAATACTTGACGAAGCACAGATACCACAGAGGAGGTGGGAATTGGATCCTCTGAACTTCTGACAGAATCTGCCACTGCTATATTTTCTTGAGCTACTGGAGTTTCCATTGCAACTTCTTTGTTGGCAGCTATTTCCTGTGAACCTCTAGGCACTGCGGCCTCTTCTACTGGTGGTTCTGCAACTGCTAATGGACCCTCAGATTCTACTGCTACTGCTTCGTGCTGGACATCTTGAGCTTCCCCTAGGATGGGTTCACCCTCAGCCACTGAGGTCTTGGTCCATACTCCATTGACCACTGAAAAACCATTTTTCCTTAGATTTCGAGACCTAATTGCTTGGCCCATCTTTTCTACAACGGCTCCAGACACGTCTACTCCAAAGTGCTGAAAAACTTTGGTGAGCAAATGAGCTTAAGGCAGGGATACATTTAACTGACTTTTGGTATCCCAAATTTGATCACAGGCAAACTTCATCCTTTTCATCATCACTTCGACCATGTTGATTTCTTGGTTCTGAACGGCCCAAAACATCATGTCCGAGTCTGTCTTGGTGCATGTTGAGAAAGTAGCACTTCTAGGAACAAGTATTTGACAGACTATGAAGTGCAGAAGGCGATTGAAGGCATTCAACTGATTGATATCCAATTTGCCATCTTTCACTCTAAATTTTGAACCAACAATACCTAGACCCTTTGCCTCGGTGTCTACAAAATGGACTCCACTATGACCAGACGTGCTCACACCAAACAGGGTCTTCAAAATTTCATGGTCAATCTTGACTTGGGTTCCCTTGACAGATGAAATCAAGGACCCGTCTGCCTCTGTTCTCAAACACACGAAAAACGCCTTCACGTGGTCCGGATAGCTTACCGCAGAGAAGGTGGTAATTCCCATCCACTGCATCCTTCTCATAGCAACCACTATACTGATCATACCATTCTTCTTAAGATCCAAAACATCTACCACCTTATTCCCACAAAGCTTGGTCTTCACGAAAGTAAACCTTTCCTGTTGCTCGGCCGATAGGAACTCAGCACTGTAGCCACCCAAACTGCCGGAGACAATGGACGATGTCATGGACTTTGGGTGTGGAGAATTTTCTGGAGGGTTGAGATGGAAATAGGAGAGAAATTCTTCGCGGGAAGAAGAGAGGAGCTTCAAATTAGCAGAAAGTCGATGTCGGAGTCGTTAGGGCATCGGCTCAGGCAACCAGACGGAAGAGGGAAAAAGTGTAGGGTAGGAGATGAATCGTTTTCACATTGATTTTGAGGTTAAACAAAGGCTTTACCGAAAAATGAAGTGCCAAAAGGTGGCAGAAAACGACAAACAAGTTTGACCAACTCAACATACTTTAGAAAGAGAGCGGCTAGGAGAAATAGTTGAACTTCCTTTTACTTAAAGCCATTGGAGAGAAAGTTTACTTAAATTCTGAAAATTTATTTATCAATTTTGAACAGAAATCTTTTCACAAATTACACATGCCCAATTCCCTTCTAAGAGATGTGAACTTCTCTTCGGGTAAGACTTTTGTGAAGATATCTGCTAACTGACCATTTATATCAATAAATGATATGTCTAAATTACCATTAGCTTCATGATCTCGAATGAAGTGATATCTAACCTCAATGTGCTTGGTCCTTGAATGTTGTACTGGATTTTTGGTGAGATTTATGGCACTAGTGTTGTCACATAACGGTGGGATAGACTTGATGTGAACTCCATAGTCCTCAAGTTGTTGCTTTATCCATAGGAGTTGTGTACAGCAACTTCCAGCAGCCACGTACTCAGCTTCAGCTGTTGAGAGTGCTACTGAATTCTGCTTCTTGGAGGACCAGGATATCAGACACCCTGCAAGGAATTGACAACAACCACTGGTGCTTTTTCTATCTAATTTGCATCCAGCATAGTCAGCATCAGAATATCCTATCAAATTAATTTCACATGACTTCGGATACCACAGACCTAAGTCATGAGTTCTAGCTAATATCTGAAAATTCTTTTGACATTGATCAAATGAGATTCTCTAGGATCTGCTTGATATCTAGCACACATACATACACTAAATAAAATATCAGGTCTGCTAGCTGTTAAATAAAGTAATGAACCTATCATACCTCTGTAGTTCTTTTGATCTACTTTTTTACCATTCTTGTCACTGTCCATCCTTATTGATGTGCTCATAGGTGTTGACAGTGGCTTGGCATTGTCGAATCCGAATTTCTTCAGAAGCTCCTTGGTGTATTTTCTTGACAGATGTGGGTCCCATCTTTTCCTTGCTTGATTTGTAGTCCAAGGAAATAATTGAGCTCCCCCATCATGCTCATCTCAAACTCTCCCTGCATCAACTTTTCAAAATACTTGCAAAGGGATTCATCAGTAGATCCAAAGATAATGTCATCTACATAAATCTGTACAAGTAATATACTTTTAACTTTCATTTCACAAATAGAGTGCGATCTACCTGTCCTCTAGTGAAACCATGGTTTAATAAAAAAGAGCTAAGCCTTTCATACCAGGCTCTTAGTGCTTGTTTTAAACCATATAATGCCTTATGAAGTTTAAAAACATGATTAGGAAATTCTGTATCATCAAAACCTGGAGGCTGTTCAACATACACTTCCTCCTTAATAAAACCATTTAAAAATGTGGATTTAACATCCATTTGAAATAGCTTTAATATGGAGCAGATGCATATGCAAGTAAAATCCTAATGGCCTCAAGTCTAGCTACAGGAGCATAGGTTTCATCGAAGTCAATGCCTTCCTCTTGGGAATAGCCTTGAGATACCAGCCTGGCCTTGTTTCTTAAAATCACACCAGCCTCATCCAATTTGTTTCTGAACACCCACTTGGTGCCAATAACTGGATGGTCTGATGATCTGGGAACAAGTGACCATACTTGGTTTCTCTTGAACTGATTAAGTTCATCTTGCATGGCTATAATCCAGGATTCATCAGTGAGAGCTTCATTGACTGTCTTAGGCTCTATTTGAGAGACAAATGCTAGATAATCACAAGGCATTACATTACCTCTTGTTCTTACCCCTACAGATGGATCACCAATAATGTTCTCAGGTGGGTGATCTTTCTTGTATCTCCACTCCTTTGGAAGATTTTCATGTGTAATATCTTGTTGTTGCAAGTCTTCCAGAGGTGGATCATCCCTGTCTTCAATTGAGGTATCCTTTAGTTTCTTGGACTGTTCGTCTGCATCATCATTGTCACTATCTTCTTCCTTTCTCAAGGAAGGGTTAGTCTCATCAAAAATAATATGCACAGACTGTTCAATTAATAAGGTACGTTTGTTAAATGCTCTATAACCTTTGGGTTTAGAAGCATACCCCATGAAGATACCTTCATCTGATTTGGCATCCAACTTACCAATGTCCCTTTTTCCATTATTGTGAATGAAGCAAGGACATCCAAATGTCCTAAAGTGGCTGATCTTTGGCTTCTTTCCTTTAAACAGTTCGTATGCAGTCTTCTTTAGGATTGACCTGATCATTACTCTGTTGATAATATAGCTTGTTGTGTTCACTACTTCAGCCCAAAAGTATCTTGGCAAATTATATTCTGACAACATTGTTCTTGCCATGTCCAATAAAGTTCTATTCTTCCTCTCAGCAACTCCATTTTGCTGTGGTGTCCTTGGTGCTGAGAAATTGTGTTCAATCCCTTCATTTTCACAGAACTTTGCAAATTTCTTATTCTGAAATTCACATCCATGATCTGATCGAATACTAATAATACTGAATTTCTTGTCTTTCTGAACCTTCTTGGTAAAACTGATAAAACTTTCAAATGTATCATCTTTATGTTATGGGAATAACACCCATGTAAATCTGGAATAGTCATCGACAATAACAAAACCAAAATTCTTTCCTCCAAGACTGGTGGTCCTCATTGGCTCAAACAAATCCATATGAAGGAGTTCCAAAGGTTTTGAGGTGGTTACCACAGTCTTCGACTTGAAGGAGCTCTTAGAGTGTTTTCCTTTGGCACAAGGTCTACAAACACCTTCCATCTTAGTGCTGACTTTTGGCAGACCTTCCACAAGATTTTTCTTTAACAACTTACTTATACCATCTATGCTGCAATGTCTCAATCTTCTGTGCCACAATTCAGTTGATTGATCTTTATTTGCTGCTAGACAGACATTTTGATCGTTGAGTTCTTCAAGATAGAGCACATATAAGTTCTTTTCTATATTTGCCTCGAAAATTACTGCTCCATCCTTTAATATGCTGCACTTGGACTCTTGAAACTGGATCTGATGACCTCTGTCACAAAGCTGGCTGAATCTAATAAGATAATGTTTTAGCCCTTTGACAAACAATACATCTTCAATAACTGTCTTTCCTTTATTGTTCACAGAACCACTGCCTATCACTGTTCCTTTTCCATTATCTCCATATGTAACAGTTCCTTCTTCATTTTGAAGATGAGAGAATAGCTTTCGATTACCTGACATGTGCCTTGAGCATCCACTGTCCAGATACCATTTGGATGCTCGAGAGTTACCATGAAATGAAATCATTAAGTTTTAGGTACCCAAGTTCTTTTGGGTCCTGATTGGTTAGTATCACTGGTTTCCCTTTTTATTATCCATTTCTTATGTTTAGTTGGACATGTTTTTTTTTTTAATTAAAGCCTCCCCTGGGTCAGCAGCAAGGAGAGTGCACCTTCTCCCAGCGGGAGAAGATGGACTCACTCCACTCGGCGATCACCAGAGGGGAATTTTATTTCAATATGAAAGGATGAAAAAAGAAACACCGACTAACTTCCAGAAAGAGGTAAGAAGAATACACCCGAACTCCAAACCAACAGCTTCAAGCGGAGAGCTAGAGAAAGATTACAAAGAAGCTATTGACGAAAACTAGGTAAACCCGCCTTGTCAACCAGTAAGGCGCCCCTAGCCTGGGATGGGAGACTGCAAGCATCAGGGAAAACTGAGCTAGAGAGATTAAAACATGCAAAGTTGGCTAACGCATCAGCAACTTGATTTCCTTCTCTAAAGGTATGCAGCATATTCGGTTTGAGAATGTGGATCATGTGAGTGATCCCGCGCCACCAAGGGAAGACCGCCCAGTGGGGGGGACGCCCAGAGGAGATAGCTTTGAGGAGGACCGCCGAATCTGAATAGACAACTGAAATGTGAAGCTTACATTCAATAGCTAGGCGCAAACCATCATCTAGTGCTCTAGCTTCAGCCAAGATACTGCTTCCAAAGCCATAGGAAAAAGCAAAACCATGAATGAAATTCCCATGACTGTCTCTAATACAGCCTCCGCCACCACAGATGTCGGGGTTCCCTTTAGAAGCTCCATCAACATTCAGCGAATAGCTCACAATCGGAGGAATCCACTTAACAAGAATGGGGGTTTGATTCTAGCAGAAATCTGAATATTATAAGTATGAAGGATAGCGGCCTGATTATGAGAGATCGAACCAGAAAAGTTGATTGTTGTCATAATCCTCCTAACTGTCGTCAAAATAGATAGCTTGATGTATTCCACAGACCGGAAGATACCTTCAATACGAGCAGAGCATCTGAATTTCCAAATTTCCCAGAGCATAAGAAGGCTGCAAAAGATCCCAGTACAATGAAGAGGTGACTGTAAGCTGGTGTAAGAAAGAATGCTCCACAGCCTAGTGGTGACATGAGGGCTCCAGGATATTCTATTGTCCAGCAGAGGGGCGATCCAGCTCCACAATTTTTTAGCAATGTCACTAGAAATGAAAAGATGGTCAAGAGATTCCTGTTCATGGTTATTACAACAAACACATTTGGAAACCAGAGGGATGCCACATTCCATAATCCTGGAGTCCACTTGAACCGCCCTGTGAAGAATCTTCCAAGAGAACATAGCCGGGCGGGGAGGGATAGCATGATTCCAAAGCTTCAACCATGTACCACCACGAGAGACGCCATGAGGGACAGCAATATTGTAAGTAGATTTGACAGTGAACTGGCCATGGGCAGTGGCGGCCCAAATAAACTTATCGGTACTATCAGTGAGAAGACCCCCAACGTACTGATTAGAAACACCCATGTCATCCCAGACCGAGTTAGTGCCATCAGAGACCATATCCTTAACTTTAATATTGTTCAAATGCTGGTTAAATTGAGGACTGCTGAGATCTTGAGCAATATAAGTCTCACCCATCCAGATATCTTTAAAGAAAAACACATTAGAACCATCACCTCCACCCATCTATTATTGGCTAGCACCATCTCCTTAGCCTTCTGAAAGATCTTTTTAGAGATACCACAGGGGAAAGGATTATTGATGTCACTGAGATGTGACTGTTTAATATACCTTTGTCTCGCATACTCCGCCCAAAGAGAGGAACCATGAAGGATGTTCCAAATTTGCTTAGCTGCCATTGCCACCTGGAGATAGTGAAGATTTCTGAAATTAAGACCACCTTCTTCAAAACCTTTTTGCAGAGAAGACCACGCCACCCAGTGGCGCCTATGCTGGCCATCCGCCCCCTGCCAAAAAAAATTAGCACAAATCTGATTCACTTTATGGCAGATAGAGGAGGGGATGGAAATGGAGCTAGCCAGGTAGACAGGGAGACTCAGGAGAACTGAGCGAATGAGGATAGCACGGCCGGCCTGAGATAACATGTTCGCCCTCCAACCCGCGAGTTTCGAGTCACTTTGTCAATCAGAAAATTGAAGTCTTGGACCTTTAACCTGCTAGCCTTCAGCGGAATACCCAAGTATTTCATGATACCATTTTGATTATTGTACCCGGTCACATTCGAAATCCGAGTCCCCAGAGAAGACGGAGCCTTATTAGAAATATGGAAACAGCTTTTGTCTGGTAGGACTTCAGAAAGCAAAGCAGATTTTTCACACCTCTAATACTAGCATTCATAAAGATCAAAGTGTCGTCTGCATAAAGAAGATGGGAAACCTGCGGACAATTTCTAGGGCCGCTGAAATGTTTAACAAGACCATTGTCAAACAAGTTAGACAACCCCCGACTAAGCACCTCGGAGGCAATGATGAAAAGGAGAGGAGCTAACGGGTCACCCTGACGAATTCCCCTGGACGACTTAAAGTAGCCAGCAATGGAACCATTGAAGAAGATAGACGACCAGCAATTAGAGAGAAGCATACCAACATAGGAGATAAATCTGCTAGAGAAACCAAACTTCCGCATGACAAGAAGAATGAAATCCCACTCCATTCTATCATAGGCTTTAGCCATATCCAGCTTGAACATAATATTGTGACCTCTTACCTTCCGATGAATATCACGAAGAATGTGCCGAGAGAGAGCAACATTATCCAGGATGAGTCTGCCTTGAACAAAAGCACTTTGATTGACAAAAATTATATGAGGTAAAATAGGAGTAAGCCGCCCACAAAGAATCCTGGATATAATTTTGAACACAAAGTTGCAGAGAGTGATAGGTCTGAAATCGCTAAAGGTTCTTGGTTCCTCCACTTTAGGTATAAGAGTTATGAGAGAAGAAGAAATCCCCCTGGGAAGAGGAAAGCCAGCAAAGAAACCCTTGACCGCCCCAATGATATCTGTGCCAACAACATTCCAACAGGAAGTGAAAAACTTACCAGAGAAACCATCCGGGCCAGGAGCGCTATTACCATTCATAGCAAAGACAATGTCCTTGATTTCTTCATCTGTGGGAGCACAGCAAAGCTGATCATTTTGATTGGCGGTAATAGAGTTAGGAATAATATCCAGAAGGGTGGGATCTACATCATGGTGTTCCGATGTCAACAGCTTTTGGAAGAAGCTGACGGCCTCAGCCTTAAGGATATCCTGGTCTGCACACCAGTCACCCAAAGCATTGATTTTCAGCCTGTGAATAAAATTTTTTCTCCTATTGCACTTGACTGTAGCATGATAAAACGCCGTGTTTCTGTCCCCACTGTCCAGCCAGTCGACTCTAGACTTTTGTTTCCAGAAGATTTCCTCTCTATTCAGCGCTTGGTAAAGATGAGCATTGGCCTCAGAGAGGGCTGCACGGTTGAGATCAGTTGGCGAATCATCGAAAAGCTGTTGTTGCAGAGCCACTCTCTCCGAAACAAGGACAACATTTTGGGTTACATGCCTGAAAACATTTTTATTCCAGATTTTCAGAAAATTTTTTACCTCCTTGAGTTTGATATGCAGACAAATCAAAGGATTCACATCCGTCACAATAGTACTGTGCCAAATCCTCGAAATTTCCTGGTGGAAGGATTCATGAGTCATCCACATGTTTTGAAACACAAAGCGACTAGGACCCTTAGAATGAGTGACCGCTGAAATAGATAGTGGACAGTGATCTGAGGGACCCCTTCTGAGATGGTTAACAACAAGATTAGGCCAGGAATCCTGCATCTTATCATTGATTAGAACCCGGTCAAGACGGGCCCGAATATTGGCACTGCCAGTCCTATTATTATTCCAGGTAAAAGAAGAACCGATGAAGCCAGCATTAAAAACACCAACAGCAGAAATGAAAGCATTAAAGTCCATCATGCTATTATAGTTCCAGACAAACCACCTCTTTCTCAGATGGAAGAGCAATACAGTTAAAATCCCCACCAATCATCCAAGGAACATCCATAGTTGAGCCAAAATGCAGGAGATCATCAAAAAGAAGACGCCTACGGCCAGCATCACAAGAAGCATAAACACAAGTGATATAACCTGAAAAAGTGTTTGCACTACGAAGACCCAAGGTAATATATTGATCCAATTTTTCAATAATATGCAGAGGAAAAGAAGGATCCCAGAAAACCCAGATCTTAGGATCCTGACCAGAGCTATAATCAAAGTTATCCAGCTTTATAGAGAAGGACACAATAGATGCTTTATCCAGAGATTGCTTTGGTTCGAACACAACAACTAGAGAAGGATGATACTTCATAACCAATTGTTTGAGACTCCGTATGGACACGCCATTCCCGATACCACGAATGTTCCAGAAAATCGCAGAATTCATTAGTGAACAGATTCTTTACCTTTATCCTCCGAGCGAGAGCGAGCTCTCGTGGTGACCCAATCCCTTCTGGGAATATCGAATTTGACGGAAGAGCCTACATGCATCAAGTGATTATCCATGGCAGCCAGTGAAGCAATATCTAATCCGCAATCCGTTCCCCGATCTCTGGGGAGATTTAAGAGTCCTGTGGAGGACTGATCAGTTATATCTTGTTGAAGAACTGACCGAACAAAACTAATCAACATGGGAAGTTTCCTGTCTGGGGTTATCACAATCTATGACATCTTCTCTTTCTCTGTCCAACAGACTTGATAATTTTCCGTCTGAAGTCACAACATCCTCAATATGCACAGTAGTTATGTGTTCACAATCATTAGAGATAAGCACTGGGGGAACAATATTAGTTACTTGGAGAAGGGGCAAACCTCCTGAGACAGCGTCTGGCGGCTTTGTATTGCTGGGCTCATGCAACGGGGCCGGAGCGACGTGCATGGGCATGGCGACCTGGGGGTTGTTATTGCTCGACGTGGGGGTCTCGACTGGGGACCGCAAGACGTCTTTATCAGTATCGGGAACAATCGGAACCCAAACCTTCGCTGGATTCACCACAACTTTGATAGATGGAGGAACTCGAACTTGGACATCCGCAACCTCTTTAGATGACCGGCATTGGTCTTTGTGATGGCTGATAATATCACGATTATCATAAATAATCATGCCATTTGTTGATTGATACTGATTAATTCATAAGATTCTATTATCATGAACATAATTGATTAAATTCAATTATATGTTATCTTTGCAGGTTAATAGGCCATTGAATGAAGTGCTTAACGGGCCAATGGACCAAGCAATCCAACATGGGCAAATCTGACATTTTCATAATGTTGCAAAACCCTAGCCGCCTGCCTTTTTCTTTTCCCCCACTTCTTTCTATTCTTTCCAAGATTTTCTCCCTATTTTTAAAAACCTCTCTTTTAGAGAGAGAACTCTCTATTTAAAATCCCCACTTATTATTCCCCCTCTCACTTTCTCTCTCTCCCTCTCTCCTCCGATCCCTTTCCTCCTTCTCCTTCTTCTTCCTCTCCTTTTCTTCTTCTTCTTTCTCTTTCTCTTCTTCCCCTTTTCTTTTCTCTCCTCTCGGGGTCTCTCTCTTCGGCACACAGAGCAGCAGCAGCAGCAGGCCGCTGCCCCCGCGCGCCAGCGCCAGGACCGCCCCGTGCCAGCACCGCCTTCGCCAGGCCGCCCTCCTTCGCCTCCCCTTTGCTACGTGCATGATTTTGCATGCACATAGCAGAGGCCGCCGCGGCGCCCTCTCTCTCTCATATCTCTCTCACGCCTCTCTCTCTCCTCTCTCGTCTCTCTCGCCTCTCTCTCTCCTCTCTCGTTTCTCTCTCTCCCGCTTCCTCTCTCTCTTCTCTCTCCTCTCTCCTCTCTCGTCTTCTCTCTCTCCTCTCTCTCTCTCTCCTCTCTCTCTTCTCTCTCCTCTCTCCTCTCTCTCACGCTCTCTCTCTCCTCTCTCCTCTATCTCCCGCGCTCTCTCTCCTCTCTCTCTTGTATCTCGTCTCCCTCTTCTCTCTTACTCATCTCTCTTTCTTTTCTGATATTTATTAGTATAGTTGTTGATGTATTTTGTTTATGATAAAATATTTTGTTGTTAATCCTCTTTTAGTATTTAGTGGATTGTGATTTTGGAACTTGTTACTCTTTATCTCTCTCTCTATTACTTAGTTTAATTAGTTTAATTTTATTTAATGCAACCTAATTTCAATATCATCACGTTGTTTTCCTAACTAAAACTCAACGTTTTCAACTCTAAAATCTAGTCCTCTGTGGATTCGACTCGGTCTCACCACTTAACTACTATTAAAATATTTAGTGTAGGCCGATTATTTGAGATTGTTAGTCACATGTTTAACGACGCATTCGTGGGCTATCAATTTTTGGCGCCGTTGCCGGGGAATTAGATTTTTAGTTTTGATAATTTTGGTGTTTTTTTTGTATATATTCAGGCTAACATTTTCTTTCTTTTTGTAGGTATCAAATAAAAAATGAAAAAGTCCAAAAAGTGCATGAAAAATAAAAAAAAAAAGGGTAAGTGAGGTGAGTTTCCTTCTCTCACTATGTCCATTTGTTTTCATTTCCAAAAGAACGAGGGATTGCGTGGAAGGTAAGTACCATTAAAACCCTCTTGATTGAGTTTCCTTTTCTTAGTTGCCATGTTTAGACAATTAATAAAAAAAAATCAAAAAAATCAATCACTTGAATCCAATAAAAGATGTCATGTCAAGATTAGAAACTTTCCATCTTTAGGACATGCATCATTTAGACTTCCATCTTTAGGTAATTTCTTTTCTTTGAAAAGTTTCCTTTCTTGTCGAAGATTGCGGGAGGCAAGGTAAGAATCTCAACTTCTTTAAAAAGCATGATCATGCATTGCCACAAACCCCTTGCTTGATTTTGTGGTGTGCACATCATTTCTAAAATAATTTAAGGGCAATTTCCTTAACAAGATAAGGTGGGGATTTGATCACCCTTCCTTAGCCCACAAACCACAACTTCCTGCATCTTTTGCATTCCCAAGCCCAATAAAAGGCAGTAGACATTGAACCTAGGGTTATGAGATTTTGGTCCACCTAGGCCCACTATCAAGTTTTGAAAATTGGTGTCTAAGGCTAGAGGTTAAGTGGCAAATGCCTAAGCGGGAAAGTGGTTCTCTAATTAGGTCCCTACGGAAGTAGGGGGAGCCTCCCACTACCCCACCTCTTACCTGGACAATGGACATACATGTTAGTGGACTTAGGTTGGGTCTAAGTCACTTTGTGAGAAAGTTTACTTTTAGATCTCAGATCCCTAGGTCAATTAGGTTAATTGTTTGCAACTTATTTGTCTCTGCCTAAAAAAAATCAAAAAATTAAAAAAAATTAATTTTTTTTAAAAAATAGCAAAAAAAAAAAAAAAAGTCTTATCTTTCTCATTCATAATCATATGTGGGCCAACCCAGCGCATTATATAGGCCATGGCCCAAACCATTTTCATCTCTCATTCAACGTGGCCCAGCCTACTTTGAAAATACACATTTCTTGTCAGCCCACTATGAAAGTACATCCCTGGGGTGGCCCAACTCTCATTTTTTACCCAAGACCAGGCCCACCATACTAATTTGTTCCATAATGGGCCATCTTTCACCCAAGGAGAAACACAATATTTTCAATGGCCCTCCACCTCCACTTCTTACTCAAAAGATGAACAATATATCCCTCCTACAGAATTGAGTTTGCTTTACCAAGATCCACAAGGGGAAATTCAAGGACCATTTCTTGGTGCCGAAATTATATCATGGTTCGATCAAAAATTTTTGGCATTGATCTGCCGGTGTGCTTAACAAATGCTTCTGAAGTCACACCCTTCCAACCACTTGGAGAATTAATGCCACATTTAACACTTAGAGATCAACCTATTCTGGCTCAAGCCCAAAGTCCACCTATCCACAACTTTCAACATTGGGCCCAATGCCAAATTGATATTCATGACAAAAGCCATCATGAGAGACATGCAGATCCACATTCCACTCACACATCTCCCTCGCAATCAGGGCTCTTTGATGATCAACTTGGGCAATTTATGCAAAAATTCCATGATAACCAACAAATCTTTGAGCAAACATTCACCCAACAACAACAAGAATTGGAGCAATCCGTTGTCAAAACTGACCTCCTGATTACTCAACTGATGGAAATCAGAAGGAGGCAAGATAGTCAGTCACCATGCCAACCCATTGACAATCATGCACATCATTATCTTGATTGTGACCAACAATTTGACTCTCAAATTCCATCCACAATTTCTCAGTCCAACTTGATTGTGGACACGCCCACTTGGAAAATGAGAGATAATATTAATGAGTCAAATCAAGAGGAGATGGGTGCCACTGAAAATCAATCCATTGTCTTGGCCCAACTTGAAACTGACCATCAAGAAGACTCCATCCATAATGTCATATTTGAGGAAAGCTCTAATGAGTTAGTTGAACTCAAGTTGGGGGGAGAGGAAAAAGAATGTCATCTAGATGGTAGGTCCAAGTTTGATGTGACATTGTTTCAAGTGGATGACAGAGAAGATGTGAGTGTGGAGAAAGAGCTGGGTGTAAGCATCAATCATTCTTCTTGGGTAAGAGAAGAATTAGAAATTTTGTCTGAAGTCCACATTGACTGGGTCTCTCTTGATGTCGAGAAAGACATGGAACTCCTACCTCTCCCTGATCTTGGCAAATCCAACATGATCATGGACATGCTACCACTAGATGACTGGTCAACTGCTCTTCAATCTTTTAAGCATCCTTGTGTTGAAAGTCATATCCATTTCATTCCTGATTATGCTACTAATTTTGACTCAAGTCAGCCTGTGGAGTTCAAGCAATCCTCTGAGCATCCAACTCAATCTGATCTCAACATCATGAAAGAGGATCTGAAAATGGAAGTTGTGGGTGAAAATGGTGAAAATAATCAAGTCCGCATTGATGTGTTCAACACATATAAAGATCTTAGGTGTGCAAATAAAAATTTCTTAATTGAAGATATAATCTTGAGTGCCTTAATTTCTCTATCACTTACTGATCTGCAAGGTATGTGTGGACCACTTGACCCACCATGGCTGGTGATGCCTTACAAAGAAAAAATTTGGCGTCAATTGATTGGGGGTGTTACGTAACCCTGTTACCCCCATGTGTCTAGCTGAAGACATTAAACTTAGCGCTTATTGGGAGGCAACCCAATATTTTTTAGGAAATTTAACTTATTTTTAATTTCTATTTTGTCCTAGGTATTTGGAAGGCTAGTGGGCAACTCATCACCTTTAATGAAGCCAGTTTGCCACCACTCTCATGTGAGGTTGCATCTCTCCTTTCTTACCTTACTTTGGTTGTATTCTATGTTCATTACTTTTATGCCATTGAGGACAATGTCATTCAAGTTGGGGGAGGGCAAGTCTTTCAAATCTTTAAATCTTGCTGAAACATCCCATGCATTATTCTGTGCTCATTAACTTCACATATCATTTCTCATGGAAAAAATACCTCAGTCTAGAATGATTTTTACTCTAAGTATATACTTGTGCTAGTGGCACGCTAAAGGATGAAGTTTGCGGTTATGTTCTTAGCATTTTCCTCAAACTACATTTGAAATTTGATGAAACCTTCACACATGTATTAGATGATGAATAAGTGTCATTCAAGAGGGTGATGAGAGTTTTACCTAATACTCATGATGAAGATTGATATTCTACACTCTTATTGAAAACTAATCGTGGGGAAAAAGCTACCTGCCTGCAAGTTATGAAAAAAAAATGATAATAACATGAAGAAGGAAATCCCTAGCTTAGTAACCGGGCTTCAGCACCTCATGAAGTGTTGAAGTTCGCGTCAAACAGTGAACGGATATTCAAAAAAAAAAAAATGATGCTGAAGGATGAAAATAAAAAGGCAGAGTGAAAGCTACCTGTAATTCGAGGATTTTATTGTAGGAGTGTAGAGTTGATATCATCTCTAAGTAATGGGTCAAAAACTCATACATTGTCTTAAGTAATGCTTATTGATCATTAGTGCATTCGTGAAGGAAATGATAATTTTAACTGTATCTTGAGGAACTGTCTAATAACATGAACTGCATGATTGTCTTTGACACATGCTACTAGAACTGGAAATACTTATTGTTGATCAATCTTATCTCTGATTTCTTGACATGAAAAATGATGTTTGAAGTTCCGGTTAGTCCTAATTATTCACCTGGGTGCATTGCTAAGGGACTAGCAATAAGTAAGTTGGGGGGATGTGATAATATCACGATTATCATAAATAATCATGCCATTTTGTTGATTGATACTGATTAATTCATAAGATTTCTATTATCATGAACAATAATTGATTAAATTCAATTATATGTTATCTTTGCAGGTTAATGGGCCATTGAATGAAGTGCTTAACGGGCCAATGGACCAAGCAATCCAACATGGGCAAATCTGACATTTTCATAATGTTGCAAAATCCTAGCCGCCTGCCTTTTTCTTTTCCCCCTCTTCTTTCTATTCTTTCCAAGATTTTCTCCCTATTTTTAAAAACCTCTCTTTTAGAGAGAGAACTCTCTATTTAAAATCCCCACTTATTATTCCCCCTCTCACTTTCTCTCTCTCCCTCTCTCCTCCGATCCCTTTCCTCCTTCTCCTTCTTCTTCCTCTCCTTTTCTTCTTCTTCTTTCTCTTTCTCTTCTTCCCCTTTTCTTTTCTCTCCTCCCGGGGTCTCTCTCTTCGGCACACAGAGCAGCAGCAGCAGCAGGCCGCTGCCCCCGTGCGCCAGCGCCCGCGCGCGCCCCTCCTGCCGCGCGCCCAGCCCCGCCCGCGCGCCCGCCCGCCCTCACGAGCCCGCCCTCACGCCTGCCGCCTCTGCCACGCGCCCCGCCTGCCGCCTCCACGCGCCAGCGCCAGGACCGCCCCACGCCAGCACCGCCTTCGCCAGGCCGCCCTTTTTCGCCTCCCCTTTGCTACATGCATGCTTTTGCATGCACGTAGCATAGGCCGCCGCGGCGCCCTCTCTCTCTCATATCTCTCTCACGCCTCTCTCTCTCCTCTCTCGTCCCTCTCGCCTCTCTCTCTCCTCTCTCGTTTCTCTCTCTCCCGCTTCCTCTCTCTCTTCTCTCTCCTCTCTCCTCTCTCGTTTCTCTCTCCTCTCTCCTCTATCTCCCGCACTCTCTCTCCTCTCTCTCTTGTATCTCGTCTCTCTCTTCTCTCTTACTCATCTCTCTTTTCTATTTCTGATATTTTATTAGTATAGTTGTTGATGTATTTTGTTTAGGATAAAATATTTTGTCGTTAATCCTCTTTTAGTATTTAGTGGATTGTGATTTTTGGAACTTGTTACTCTTTATCTCTCTCTCTATTTACTTAGTTTAATTAGTTTAATTTTATTTAATGCAACTTAATTTCAATATCATCACGTTGTTTTCCTAACTAAAAACCCAACGTTTTCAACTCTAAAATCTAGTTCTCCGTGGATTCGACTCGGTCCCACCACTTAACTACTGTTAAAATATTTAGTGTAGGCCGATTATTTGAGATTGTTAGTCACATGTTTAACGACGCATTCGTGGGCTATCAATGGCCAATCCGAAAACAGGAACAACAATAGTCTGGAAGATTTAAATACAAGACATCCTGCCAATATCCACCAAGATCGCCCATGCCTATCCAGATTCTATCAGGGCGTGATTTAAGAAGATCGAGTTCCACACAAACTCTGGCTGCCTTAGTGTTGATGAGAAGTTCCGTTGCATGAGCTATTTGGAGGATAGGACCCACGTTCGCTGCAATCGAAGATAGAAGTTTCTTCTGAAAGAGATTCACAGGCAAGGCTGGGAGATCGATCCAGACAGGAATAACCGAGGGTTCTTCAGATAGTTTGAATAAGGGCGTCCACTTAAAAAATCTAAAGAGTTTTCCTTGAATGTAGAGGGATTCTCGTAGCAGCACGCGAAGATAATTGTCTTGACTTTTGAAACAAAAGAGAGGATGCCAGTTATCCAGAGCACTAATGAGAAAAGAGTCTTTAATGCTGCATCTAGAGACGAGATGAGATCTAATCTCCGGAAAAGGAGGTCTTCCATAAGCGGTCTTTGCAACAACAGAGAACTGGAAAGGAATTAAAGAGGCTTCGATTTTCTGCTTGGTGAAGAACACTGTTGGCTCCCCTTTGTCGGTGAAAGAAGGTGCATGCACCTCGGTGCAAACGCATGGTAGCTCCAAGGAGGCCGCAACTACACGTGCAAAGGAGGGCCCCCCCGTCGCAGGTCCCCTCACAGTCTCCGCCACACCAGAGGAGGACGGATCTCCAGCACCGGCCATGGCCGGTCGAGCCCCAAGGGCCGGCGGTGGCGGTGGCGCCCACAAAACCTAAGAGGGAACCGCAGACTCTCTCTCACTAGACTCTCTCTCTTCAATGCAGAATGACTGAGTGCTATAATGTTTAGTTGGACATGTAGTTATGATATGTCCTAATTTGTTACAGTGACTACAACAGGACAATTTTGTCACTTTTTCTATATATTTGAAATCTGCCTTGTATGCAATGTCTTGTTCAGGTACAAAATTTGGTGTTGGATATATTTTAGGATAAACTATAGTTTCTTCATTATCTGGGGGTGTATATCCTAATCCATTTTTCTTCTTACCTGATCTTCTAGCACCTTTTAATATGGGGGAGTTTTTACCATTTGTAAATTTTTCCAATGTGCTAGATAACTTTTTATTCTCTTCTATTAATGAGTTTATCTCTGTTTTTAGTTCATCCGAGCTTGCTTGTTTTTCAAATTTAATTATTTGTTCATTCTTATCCTTTAGATCTTCACATAATAAATTGTTTCTTCTTTTAAGTTCAGTTAACTATTTTTCTAGCTGTTCATTTTCTGATTTTAGATCTGAGCTTGTGTTTTCTAAACAAGCATTATTTTTCTTACTTACTTTTAATAGTTTGGTTACTTCTCTATATTTACTGTATAGTTCATTGAATGCTTCCTCTAAGTTATCCGAATCAGAATTATTGCAGGAATCAAAGGAGGAGTCAGATGTTACCTTATCATCTGTATTTGCCATGAACGCCAGGTTGGCTTCTTCTTTATCACTGCTTGAGCTTGACTCACTGTCTGAGTCGCTGCTGTTTTCCCAAGCGGCTGCCATTGCCTTTTTCTTGTATTTCTTGAATCGTCTGAAGTTGTCCTTTTTCTTGTGTCCATCTTTCTTGAGCTTTGGACATTCTGCCTTGATATGTCCAGGTTTCTTGCACTCATAGCATATTAGTTCTCCTTTCTTCAGATCCTTTCCTTCTGACTTCTTAAACTCTTTGTTTTTCTTAAAGAATCTTCTGCCAGATTGAAATTTCTTTTTCTTGGCTAAAATCTGCTGCAGTCTTCTTGATAGCATTGCTTCTTCATTTTCACTGTCCTCAATACTTTCATTTTCATCTGAGCTTGCTTCTGATGAGTCTTCTTCAGCTTTTAAAGCATTGGAGTGCTTCTTTCTACTTGAGGACTCTCCTAGCCTTTCCATATTGATCTCATGGGCCATAAGGGACCCAATGAGCTTTTCCAAAGGCATCCTTTTCAGATCATTAGCTTCCTCAATAGCTGTGACCTTTGGGGTCCATGAGGATGGTAAGGATCTAAGAATTTTCCTCACCATGTCTCCAATCTCATAGGTTTTCCCCAGTCCAGCCAATCCATTTGTAATATCTGTAAATCGACTGAACATTTGAGTTATGGACTCACCTGATTGCATCTGAAATCTTTCATATTGTGTAACAAGAATATCAATTCTTGTCTCCTTCACCTTGTCTGTGCCTTCATAGATAATTCTAAGCTTTTCCCACATCTCCATTGCGGATTTGCAGGCTAAAACTCTGTTGAATTCCTTTTTGCTTAGAGCACAACACAGAATACTCTTAGCCTTACAGTTCAAGGAGATCTTTTTCGTGTCTTCATCTGTCCATTGAGCTTTCTCATTTGTGACCAGGAGATCACCTTCTTCTACTATTGACCATATCTGATAGTCGTGACCTTGGAGAAAGTACTCCATTCTGGTCTTCCAATAAGCATAATCTTCACCATCGAAGAGAGGGGGTCGGTTGATAGACTGACCTTCAATGTTACTTTGGGCTACCATGGATCTTTACTCTTCAGATTGTTGGATCTTTCTTCTTTGTAGAAGAGACAAGCTCTGATACCACTTGTTGCCCAGTTGACGAGCCCAGAGGGGGGGGTGAATGGGTCTTTTAAAAATTTATTTGTTTAGTATCTATACTTAAAACATTCATACAAAGATGTTCTTTGATGAAGGTTAGAGAAGGTTAGTATAAAAGACAAACACACAATGAGCAATCACACAACACAAGGAATTATCCTGGTTCAGACCTCCTCTCCTTAGGAGTCCTACGTCCAGTCCCTGAGCAACAACTCAGGATTCCACTAACTAGGGTACAGTCCCCCTACGGACAATACAACACCCAGCTCAGCTGGTCTTCCTTCACAAGAAGGGAACTACAACACCCTGGATCCCCACCAGGTCTTCCTTCACAACAGAAGGGAACATAACACCCTGGCTCCCCACCAGGTCTTCCTTCACAACAGAAGGGAACAACAACACAAAAAGAATAAACAGGAATTCAAGCCCCTAGATCAATCTTTAGCAAGTCAAGATCTGAAGCTACTAGCACTGAGAGCAAATAATCTAACAAAGGCACTCTCTCAGCACTATACTGGCTCTCTTAGGATTTCTATTACAGCATGGAGAGCAAAGAGCTAAAGACACACTGGAATTGAATTCTTGGCTCTCGAATTCTTTCAGAAGATCTGCAATGCTTGTAGTATTCAATTGATACATCTTCTGGATCTGTTATCTTGAATTTATATGTCCAATTTGAAATGTAGTCGTTGAAGTAACCGTTGTCTCTTTGTTTGATAGACGTTAGACTGATTGAGACTTGGAAGCTTCTAGTCAACAATCTTTTATCCATTTGAGCACGTAAAGAGATAGGGTCTTCTGGCGTCTATATGGTCCAACGTTGTATGACAAAATGTCTTTAGGACCCTACATACGTTAAATGCTAGAACAGTAGACAGCTAGACTGTCTCTTGATGTCAAAAGACGTTGTTGTGAATATTCACCAAAATAGCAATGCCAAAAGCTTGTTCTAAAAGATGTTAACAGAATATGCACGATAATGAAAAGATATCATCTGCATGCATGCAGAGATGCGTTCTGTCATTATTAAATGCACAGCAGTCAGATAGATATGTGAAGACTTTGACTATTCAACGCTTTCAGAAATAAGATAAATATTAAGTCGATATAAAACATAAAGTCGATGCCTATATGACTTATGAAATCGTTATGATCAAGTGTTTACTGAAGAAATCGTTATGAGCACTTAACAAGTCGTTATAGAAAGCAAATCATTGTATTCATTAAAGGAATCGTTATGAATATTAAAGAAATCATGATAGAGAGCAAATCGTTATGAGCGCTTAACAAGTCGTTATAGAAAGCAAATCGTTATGAGCGCTAAAGAAATCGTTGTGAGCGCTAAAGAAATCGTTGCGCAAAGCAAATCGTTGTGAGCGCTTAACAAGTCGTTATAGAAAATAAATCATTATGAGCACTAAAGAAATTGTTGTGAGCGCTAAAGAAATCGTTGCGCAAAGCAAATCATTATGAGCGCTAAAGAAATCGTTGCGCAAAGCAAATCGTTATGAGCACTAAAGAAATCGTTGCGCAAAGCAAATCGTTACGATGATCGAATCGTTATGATGACTTAAGAAATCATTGCGATGAACAAATCGTTACGATGAGCGAATCGTTATGATGACTTAAGAAATTGTTGCGATGAACAAATCGTTACGATGAGCGAATCGTTATGATGACTTAAGAAATCGTTGCGATGAGCAAATCGTTACGATGAGCAAATCGTTACGATGAGCGAATCATTATGATGACTTAAGAAATCGTTGTGATGAGCAAATCGTTATGATGAGCGAATCGTTATGATGACTTAAGAAATCGTTGTGATGAGCAAATCGTTATAGTTCTATTAAAATCGATATACATGAAGGAAATCGTTGTGACTTTCAACCGAAATCGATGGGGACTTAGAGAAATATAATCTTGAAATAATTAACGCTTCAGAGATATGATACTTACTAATATTGGCTTGTTTGACCTTGGAATATTTCCTGTACTTAGGACTTATGGAATATATGTTAGAGAACTTTGATAGGGTTTTGTTAATCACAAAAATAAATATGTAATCAATTAGAATTGTATGGAGACAGACTGATCATCATTTTTGTGTTGAGAAATTTAATTGTTAGTAGTTATTGAAAGTTGATGTAATTAGAGGTGGTATAATCTATGTGATTATACCAGCGTGCTGGTTTATGATAGATCAATTTGGTTGTTAAAGATTCGTAGTTAAAGGAATTGAGGGGATTAACAAGTTTGGATATGGAATTCAGTAAGTAAGTTATAATGAGATACAGAGTTAGCAGAGACAGGTATATGGTAACAAGGTGATGAGGAACAGGTTAGTGAAAGTCAGTAATTGTGAACAGTTTAAAGAAGATTAGAGTTACAGGAAGACATCAGCATCCACCCAGCATATGCATGGGCCATCTACCACCCAACTCAGCATTAATGACAAAGGTAATGCAGAAAAGTCCAACACTCCATCACTCCACATGCTAGAAACTAAGGTAGAGAATTGGAGTGTCACTCCTACCCAGCAGGTCCACGCCATGGATACTCCCCCTTCAATAAATGCAGCGCCCATCAAGCCCAGGACAACAGCTACCAACACAGGCAGAATCGCCTACAAGGTGTTCGATAGTTTGTTAACATCTAAGGATAGTCATGGAATTAATGTGAGTTTCCCTGTGGGTAAGAGTACTGGTCTGGAGAAACCACAACCCCCCCTCCCCTGCAATTTACAGGAGGAAGGCAGTAGCAGTAAACACAAGGACAACGGTCTTCAGGATGTTATCCCTTCTAGCACCCAAAATGCAGAAACTGACAGGCAGGCCCCTATGGGAAAGGGCACTGGTCTTGAGAATCCACAGCCCTCCCTCCCCTGCAACTCACAGGAAGAAGGTAGTAGCAATAAACCCAAGGACAGTGGCACTCAAGATCCGATTCCTGCTAGCACACAAAATGCAGAAACTGACAAGCCGCCCTCTGCTGATGATGTGCATGTTGGCCCTCCTGAAAATCAAAGAATGGACAGTGGGAAGGAAAAAACTCAGGAAGATGGAAGGAAAAACACACAAGTCACAAGCATCAAAGGAGCAATAATATCACTGCCTGCTATACACAACATCAGATCTGCTCCTGAGCTAACACCACCTGAGGAAGACAATCTAAACACCATTCATGTAGCATTTGCTGGGAAACCAAAAGCACAACAGCCGCCAAGAGAAGAAGGTGTTAGAACCCGTGGAGGACTGCGTGGTAACACCTCAAACCCCAAACCCAATGAATCCAAAGATGCTAATCTGGAACATTAGGGGCATTGGCAATGACCCATCCATCAGGAGGTTGAAGATTTTAAAACGTAGATACAAGTTGTCCATCATAGCTATTATTGAGCCTAAAAAGAAGACTGCTTGCATTGACATGTACAAAAATAAACTCCACATGGCTCACTCAGTTGCTAATGTAGATGATCAGGCTCGTATTTGGATATTTTGGGAGGAGAATATTAACATTTTGAGAACTGATGCCAGTGACCAGTTCATTACCATTTCTGTTGCTTCTGATTTCTGCAAAACTTTCTACTTAACTGTGGTCCATGCTAGCTGCACTGTCAATGAGAGGAGGCAACTGTGGGACTATATGATAGATTTTTCTTCCACCTGTTCTGAACCTTGGCTGATCGGGGGAGACTTCAACACTTACCTGGGTCTGCATGAGAAAAGGGGTGGCAAGAGGAATCCGTCCAGATCGGTTATGGACTTTCAAGCTTGTGTGTCGGCTGCGGGGATTGAGGATGCAGGCTTCACCGGAAGTAAATTCACTTGGTTCAATGGACAAGACCATAATGGAATCTGGATCAGAATTGACAGGCTCTTCTTTAACGCTGAATGGGCAATCTCCTGTCCGGCGGTTCATGTCCAACACCTGGACAGAGCCTGCAGTGACCACAGCCCACTGCTCATCTCCGGCACCAATGAGACCAGGAAAGGGCCCTCCAGGTTTACCTTCCAACATATGTGGTGTTCTCATGAGCACTTTCTAGTGGACTCTGCTGCTGCCTGGAGGATGGCTCCGGCCTCCACTTATCCTATGCTCAACATCATTATGAAACTGAAATACATGAAGAACTTTTATAGAAGGTGGAATAAGGAAACCTTTGGTAACGTCTCATTCAATATTCAACAAGCTGAAACTGCCTATGCCACTGCTCAAAAGATCCTTGATGAGGAGTCCACTCCGGACAATCACGCTGCCTTCCTTCATGCAAAAGATAAGTTAGATCATGTTCTATCTCAAGAGGAAAAACTGTGGCGTCAAAAATCCCAGATTAAGTGGCTGAAGGAGGGGGATAGTAACACAAAATTCTTCCATGCTTATGCCCTCACTCAAAGGAGACAGTCACTTATCTCCAAACTCTATAATCAGGATGGCAAACCAGTGGAGGACGATGATAGAATCGCTGAACTGTTTGTGGATCACTTTTCTGAAGCCTTCACATCAGCCCCCCACCATGTTAATGCAGAACTGATCCATCACATACCGACACTGATGAAAGAGGAAGAGAATAATGAGATGTGTAATGTTCCCACGCCGGAGGAGATCAAGAAGGTGGTTTTCAGCATGGACCCCGACAACGCCCCGGGACCTGACGGGTTTTCCGGATACTTCTTCCAGACCTGCTGGAACTTCATCCAAATTGACATCATTAATGCAGTGCAGTCCTACTTCTGCGGTCATAGCCTTCCCACAGCACTCACCTCCTCTTTGATTACTCTCATACCGAAGGTTGACACCCCCAAAACCTGCTCCGATTTCAGACCCATAAGCCTATCAAACTTCATGTACAAGATCATATCCCGAATAATTTCTGACCGACTGGGTAACCTGCTGCCCTCCCTAATTTCTGAAGAACAGAGTGCCTTCACTAAGGGGAGGAACATAGCTGAAAACATCCTCCTTACCAAGGAACTGCTCCAGACCATCGGAAGAAAGTGCAGAGGGGGCAATATGATCATAAAGCTTGACATGGCCAAAGCTTATGACAGAATAGAATGGGATTTCCTTTATGCAGTCCTCCGACAGTTCGGGTTTTCTATCAATGTCATTTCCATTCTTGAACCACTCATATCCAATTGTTGGTTCTCCGTCCTCTACAATGGCAAAACTCATGGATTCTTTAAATCATCTAGAGGACTGAGGCAAGGAGATCCGGTTGCGCCCGCTCTTTTTATCCTTGCAGAGGAGGCTCTTAGCAGAGGGCTCAAAAACTTATTCCAGAATAGCAGTGGCGCATGGTATCAATCCAATGCCCGGTGTCCAGCGATATCTCACCTCCTTTTTGCGGATGACACACTGATATTTTCAAATGGCTCTGTGAGACACTTGAGAAGACTCATGACATTCCTTAAAACTTATGAAGAAGCCTCAGGCCAGCTGATCAACAAGCATAAAAGTTCTTTTTATGTACATGCTGGTGCCACTGACGGTCTCATTCAGAAAATCTACAAGACCACCGGATTTGTTAGAAGCAAACTCTCAATACATTACCTGGGCGTCACCATATACACAGGCCGGCAAAAACCTGCATACTTCGCCAATATAATCTCCAAGACGGTCAGGAAATTGCAAGGGTGGAAAAAGGAGTTCTTATCCTCGGGAGGAAGGCTTATCCTCATACAACACATCCTGTCTGCGATTCCTATATACACCATGAATGCTCAGCCCATCCCCGTCATCGTAGTGAGGGCTTTTCACCGGATCTTGGCAAACTTCTTCTGGGGTTCCTATGAAGGTTCCCCGAAAAGACACTGGAAGAGCTGGAAGGACATTGCACAACCGAAGGAGAGCGGCGGATTGGGTGTGTTAAACCTGCAAAACATGCAATTAGCTTTCAGAACTAAAATGCTATGGCGGGCATTATCCACCAATTCTCTGTGGGCCAAATTTTTCAGGAGGAAACACCTATTTAATTGCCACTACTCTGAAGCACAATTCCCATTCATGCTAGCAGCAGACAGGAAGCTTTGGAAGCAGGCAGCCCAGCTGATCCACAACAACCACAGGATCATATCCAGAGACACAGGTTCAGCTGGCCACTTCTGGTTTGATATCTAGACTGGCAATACACCCCTCAAATCCTATATACCTGAAGACAAGTGGCAGGAGATCCCTGACAAACTCTGCACCATTCAACAGGCCTTTAGCAGTCCCGGGAGCATTCAATTGCAGAACGCCCTCATGTACTGCCCCAAATTTCTGATGGAATAGTTTTTAACCACCAACAATGCTGATGACACTTGGATCTGGTGTTCTACCTCTAATGGTAAGTTCAATACGAAATCAGTCTGGGTACTTCTCCAACCTGAAACTGCTCAGAAATGGAAGGCATTGTGGTCTCCCTATATTCCTCTCAAATGGTCCATATTTATGTGGTGGATGGTTCAAAACCTTATTCCTGTTGATGAGACTGTCCAAGGAAAAGGAATCCCTTTGTGTTCTAAATGCTCCTGTTGCACCATCAGCCAATGTGAAAGCCTCCAGCACCTGTTCTTCAAGAGTAACACAGTGATCTAAGTGTGGACTGATCTGGATAATCTCATGCAGTTTAACAGTAAGGACATCATTGAAGTGGCTGACGGTGTGATTTCCTTCCTGACACAACCAGACCTCTCTACTGCCACGGGGCGTCTTAAACGTTGCACTTTCATGGCAGTCCTTTGGGAGATCTGGTGCTGCAGGAACCCGGCGAGGTTTCAAGGCATGAGCATGTCGCCCAAACACATTATAAACAGAAGTATGCTTTCTATCCGAGCCATATGTGCATCCGCCAACTTCCAGAAAATACCCCAACCTTGGTCTGCTGCTCTCCGTCAGACCCCAAGTGGAAATGACAATCTGAAACATAAGACGCCCAGGGATATCAGATGGCTCACCCCCCCACGGGGGAGATTAAAACTGAATGTTGACGGTGCCTTTGACGTGCAGTCCGGTGAAGCTGGAGGAGGTGGTATCCTCAGGGACCACAACGGTGATATGTATTGTGCCTTTGCCAACCCTTACCATGGTCTGAAGTCTAGCCTCGTTGTTGAGGCCCTCGCACTCAGGGATGGGCTGCGAATGTGCTGCAAAAAGGGTGCCAGTGAAGTGCAGGTTGAGACTGACTCCTTAAATCTTGTGCACATCGTTACGAAGCAAATCTCTCCGCCATGGGACCTCTCCTTCATACTGCAGGAGGTATTTGTATTAACTAACAGGGTCACGACTGAAATCAATCATGTCCCAAGGGAAGGTAACAAAGTGGCGGACTGCCTAGCTGACTTTGCATCTTCTTGTACTGGTTTCATTTTGTTGGACCAATGGGCTGACCTTCCTAGTACTGTAAGGGGCGCCTGCAGCCATGATAAGGCAAGGTGCCCATCCATGAGCCCTGGGTCTGATTTGTACTCCCCCCCCCCCTTTTCTTCCCGTACACTTAATGAAAATACCCCTAGCCGTCTGGTGAAGGTAGTGACACCCTCACGAGTGAGGGCGCCCCTACCCTCTCCTTTTGGTCCGGCTACATTCAAAAAAAAAAAAAAGAAGAAGATTAGAGTTGAAATTAAGATTATTGGAATGTGTTTAAGCTAAATGAAATAGAATGGAAAGAAGTGTATTAATGGAGAAGCAATTAGGAAATATTGAGTTAAGAGAAACAACAAGGTAGATTGTGATATTTATGATGTTTGAGAGAAAAAAGAGAGCATTTAATGGAATAAGGGAAGCAGACATAGTAAGTTGATATATTTAAAGAAATTGGTATTCAAATTTGAGTTTTTGCTGTATTTTAAAGAAGGATGATTAGATACCAGAAGGATTTATAATATGAACAGTACAGCAAGATTAGCCAGGCAGTAGAATGAATAAGAGAAGTATTTTGCGGAAAAGATGTTATGATTAGAATGATTGGCAATTTAGATAAAAAAGAAATATGGACCAGAGAAAAGAAGAGTTTAGCAAATGATGAAGTGAATAAGATCAGATGAATCAAGAAATGTCAGTTAGAGTTTGCATATTGGTGCAAAGAAATGATTCAATTGAGCAGAAATGGATTGTTATTAAGATATTCCTGAGTTTGATGCAAGAGCAGGAACAAACTATTAAAGAATATTTGGAAAGGTTATGCAAGAAATTTATGTGATTAGCCAGAGAATATCAATAAAGTAAGAAAGGTATATGAAAAGCACAACATGTCAATAGCGGTTTGGCAGGTCAGAAATTGCAGTAATATTTTCAACATGAATTAATTGAATAAGAAGATTTGAGAAGCAGTTAAAGTTAGAAATGAATACAGTCGAAGCCAGAAGAAAGTAATTGAAAGTAATAATGAGAACAGATATTGTGGAATATTTTGCAAAAGTGTTTAGTGTGATCAGAGTAGCGCAGCGGAAGCGGAAGCAAGAAAGATTTAATATTCACAGATTGTTCAAAGTTTGCTTGAATAAGGAGAAAGTATAAAGTTTTGTTCGCGAATAAAGGAACAGATGTTACTATGGTTTTTAATCAGAAATGATATAAAGCAGTATGAGCAAAATAATATAAAAATGCAGAAAATTCAAAGATGGTAATTGATTTTCTTTGAGGAGGTGACAGTTGCGAATGTAAATACAGATAAGGCAGGGTAACAGTAAGCAATGATAAATGGAAAAAGAAAATGGCACCGGAAAATTCAAGAATTTGGAAAGATTATAGCATGGTAAAGTATTACAGTGTAAGATACTCGAGAAAGGTAAAGCGGTCCCGAACGAAATGTTGCAAACATAGACGGAAAAATGTGAAAGTAGGTTCAGTCCAAGGAGATAAAGCGTCATCAGCAAGGTAGAATCGCCTACGGATAAAAGGTAAGGAAATAGCAGATTGAAATTACAAAATAAGACAGTTGTGGAATGAATTGAAAAGAAAGGAAAGGCAGAACGAACATGGGAATGAACAGATGGATCAGTCATTGTAGATGATTAAAGAGAAAGATACAACGGAAGTGTATCCTACTTGTTCTATATACGGTTTTGTTTCTTTTTAGGTGATAATCTGGTTTGTTGTGATTTGCTTTGCATGTCGAGGACAACATTTCTTTTTTAGGTGATAATAATGTAACGTTGCGCGCTTTTCGGATCCCCGTGGATCCAGGTTTAGCGAGTTTGGTGGCCAATGTGTGGCCCATTAGCTTGTGTTTCAGGTGTTCGCGCGAGTTGTGAGGCTTGGTGGGCCGGCCGTTGGGCCCAAAGTGCTCACAGGTCTTGTGGCTGTGAACGCAACGGAGGCTTGCGTCGCTATCTGAACGCGACGGCCCTTGGGGTCGCATTCATGTTACCACTGTTTGGCGGACGTCGTCTGCATGGCTGCCGCGTGTCGCGTGCCGGGCAGTCGACCTTGTGAAGGAGACGGTCACCCAGGTCGCGATCAGGTCGCGATGGGGGTGCATGTCACGATCTTAACCGCTGTGCTATTTTTAAGAACCCTAGACGAACAGAGCTTTCGCAAGCTCTGCTCGACCAGGGGGAGCTGCTGAGGGGTTTCTTCAGGCGGCTCGAGGTTTTCGAGATGCATGGGGCATGTTCTCGCCGCGAGGACGTCGCGTGGAGCGGGGGAAACGCCGAGGGATCTCCGATTTTCACGTTCTTTGTGAAGGTAGGGTGTTCTACCTCGATTTGTATTGTGAATTGCATGTTAGGTTGTTTACCGCGTTGTAAACAATAGGTACCATGCTAGGGTATCCATTAAAGCATAGAAAATGTGAATTTATCGTGGTGTGAATGGTTTGGAGTGGTAATCCGTGGAGTTCCTCCCGGATTAGGGTTTGCGCCTGTGAAGGCGACGGCCCAGGGTGTCGCGTCCTGAATGCGACAGCCCGACCTGTCGCCTTCAAGTTGTCGAAAGGCCGCATTCTAAAGGCGACCTGACCCCTTGTCGCGACCTCAGCTGAGAGGTCTGGACATGCATGTCTTCAGTGTTTTGGTTAAACGATTATTAGTATTTGCAGTGCATGGCAATGACAGCCAGTGCACTTGTTACGCTCATGGAGCATATTGCTCACGAGGTGGCATGTTTTATGTGGTTAATATGTTATTTATGTAATCGGCTTGGTGTTTACGTAGTATGTGTGGTGCGTTGGCACCCGTAGCGCTCTTGGAGCGTTCTGTCCATGTGTTGGATATGTTGTTTACGTGAATGACGTGTGGTGCACCTGGCTGGTGTATTATACACATGGTGTCTACGTGGTTTGGATGTCGTGCATGTGGTTTGTGTGTGCATGGCACATCATATGTTATTGTGTTTATTGTATATTAATTATTGTGTTAGTCTGTGGTGTTGTGGCGGAGAGGTTCACGTTTGAACCTAGCCTTGATCATTTAGAATCTTTTATAGATTATCCTAGATGGATAATGAGTAAAGTATAAGTATGATTATTATGTGATTATCGGGTACTGTGTTTAGTGTGGCAGTGGAGGTCACCTTGTGACCGATGATAGGCTGTGATATTATTATTAATATGGTTTATGTGTGTGAATATATAGGTTAGCTTATAAGTCACAGGGTGACTAGAACAAGCTATTCTTAACATATGTACCGTAATTAGTAATAGAAAGTGTTTGTGTATATATCGTGGTTTGAGCTTTCCGAGTGTGGTGGTCCGGCGCCTATTCCGGAATGCCTCTCTAGTCGGGTACCCCAGGTTCTTTGTGTGCCAGGCATGTTGTGTTCATTGTGCCCGGGGTTTGTCCCGGTACAGTGTGGTACCGTCGAGATATGTGTCGTTTATCTTGGACACCCTCACTCCTGTGTTTGAGTTGTACGTCCAACTATGGGAAAGACAACAGTAGGGCAGCGACTTGTGTTTGTGGGTGTGCAGTCACTTGTAGCGCGCTCGTAGTTGGGGGTTCGGACACCAGTAGTCGACACTGGTCCCCAGCTAGTCCTATTTTCCAGTGCCTCACTTTAGGGTGCTCCGGCCAGAGACCCTAGAGGTGCCAGGCATGGACCTGCAGCTGTGTGTCTGTAGGTGTGGTGTTGGTTGGTCTCCATAGTTGTTTGACTTGTTCTAGTGGAGCGGCAGTTGGACCTTTCATTCGTGACTGTGAGACTGAGAGGTTGTTCATGTGTTGTGTTGTCCGGGTTGGATACTGGCCTGATCAGCCAGTAGTCCATTCCCGTGTGGTGGCGTCGTCCCTTTCCGATTCGTGCTTTGCCACTGGCTGTGGCTCGAGAGTTTGTGACTCTTAGTCGAGGTTTGACCCGTTCGAGGTGTGCCCTAGTGTTGGCACAGTTGTGACTGCGGTTGTAGCTTGTGGTGTGCCCGAGTGGTGGCACAGTTTTGGTTATGGTCGGTAAGTGTTGACTCACCAAATGTGGTTTAGCTCGCTATGGTGTGCCCTGTTACGGCACTTGTTTACTTGCAGTTTCCGTGCTGGTACCTTGTGGTAATAGGTACTTGTACCAGGTATGGGTAATGGTTTGTGGTGGTACGTTGTATACCAGTCTTTTCTGGTGTTGACGTGGAACTGTGTTTCGTGGTGGTCGTGTGGTGTGACCTTCCACTCAATGTGCTTTACCCTTCCTCGGGTAAGCTTTCGTATATGGTTTTCGTGTGTGATGGATTGGCCGTTGTAGCCAGCCCTGCCATTCTGTGTGTGGCTTTCGACATATTGTGGTTTGGGGTATAAAGGGCCAGCTTTTGGTTGGCAGTCATGTTACCCACGTACTTGAGACTCGCCTGTGAAGCTTATAGCCTAGGCAGTGGTTTGCTTGTGCGGCTATTATCTTAAATGATGTGGTTGTGACTGTGGTTGATAGGCTAGTGGTGTGGAGCTAGTCTTGTGTTCCCTCTTACTTTCCGAGATTGTGAATAGTTAATGTGTTTATATTAATTGTAGTTTAAATTCCATTGTTGTGAGCACGAAAGGTTTGGCTATTGGTGTTGCCAGTGAGACCCTCTGGGGTTGAGGTGTCCGTAGTTTTGTTGTTGTTTCGGGTAGCCCCTACTAAGCCTATGACTTGTTGAGGCTCACTACCCTACAGTTCTTTTCAGGGCTTGCCATGTGTTTGGCTTGCAACGGCGTTGTGGCAGACTTGTACCACCTACAGTTGAGTTGTAGTTAGTTTTTGTGTGAGCTTGTGCTCCCTCGGGGTATGCCCCAGGTAGTTGTACTTTTTAATTGGACATGTATTAATATAATGGGACAGTTGTACAAATTTGTGAACAAATATGAACACATGTACTTTTTTGTGTTTTATATTGTTGTGGTTTGTCTTTTATACTCTTCCTGGACACTTGTGTGAGATATCCCTTGCAAGACTTCGGTCTGTTCGCGGGAGGCGGATCTGGATATGGAGCCTTAATGGGCATAAATATCCAGGGCCGTCACAGTTGGTATCAGAGCAATGTCCAGTTAGAATATGAAAAGACATTGAGAGTACAATGTCCCAATACATGGATTAATGTCCACTGCTGGTAGTAAGTCTGCGGTTTTGTGTTGGTTAAGGTAGTATTTATCTGAGTTTTTGTTCCATAAAACATGTTTTGTGTTGGGAAATTTAATTGTTAGTAGTTATTGAAAGTTGATGTAATTAGAGGTGGTATAATCTATGTGATTATACTAGTGTGCTGGTTTGTGATAGATCAGTTTGGTTGTTAAAGATTCGCAGTTAAAGGAATTGAGGAGTTTAACAAGTTTGGATATGGAATTCAGTAAGTAAGTTATAATGAGATACAGAGTTAGCAGAGACAGGTATATGGTAACAAGGTGATGAGGAACAGGTCAGTGAAAGTCAGTAACTGTGAACAGTTTAAAGAAGATTAGAGTTGAAATTAAGATTATTGGAATGTGTTTAAGCTAAATGAAATAGAATGGAAAGAAGTGTATTAATGGAGAAGCAGTTAGGAAATATTGAGGATCTAGAAGGGGAAGTTGAATAGATATGTTGCCAATTCTTGCAGAAGCTTAGGAAAATTAAAACTGCTTTGACTTAGAGATCTAATCACAAAAACAATTTCTAGATCTGATGAGTAAGTGTGTAAGAAGTGGTGTGAGACAATTAGGCAATTAGTGTGAAACCGCAATCCTATGCAATCATCTAACGCAGATCAACAATTCAAACCATTGCACATAGGATTTTTTAGGTGGTTCGGAAATCACACATGTGATCCCTACGTCCACCCCTCACACAGTGAGGACACACTACTCAAAATTTGAGTACAACTCACACTGAAGCACGACGACTCCAACACACTTGAGTTCAACAACTCACACACAAATTCTAGAGCACACCCGCTCTAGAAACTGAGCACACTTGCTCAACCACACACTGAGTAGACAACTCACAAAAACTGAGCTCAATAGCTCACAAAACACATGCTAGATCAAGACCAATATAAATCAGATCCTCTAGCAATGATCTGATCCAAGACAAATTCATTCACAGAAACTTGTGCAACACATCATGCACAAATCTCAAGGATGAATTGGAAGAACAACTTCAGAAATGTAAGAAATAGATATAGTATTCGTGTTCTTTGATGAAGATTTTTTGCAGGAGGTTGAATTGAAGAGATCTGATGACGCTTTGAATCACTGGGTGATGCTCTGCTTTAATTGCTCCTAAATCACCATAAGATTCTCTTCAATTGCTTGCTTCTGCTAAATCTGCTCCCTTGAGAAGTGCTTCAACTTCTTCTTTAGAACACTCATTCACTCCCTCGTGCTCTCCAGGGAATGAAAATGGATCACCACAGCAACGAGATGAGCAGGAGCGGGAGATTCCCCTTTTTGCCGCCAGAACTTTTCTGGAATTCTCTGGAGGTCTTCTAATCCTTTGAGGGCCAAAATTGGGGGTATATATAGTCCCTCAAGTCCAATTGTACCCTTGGAGTGTGTGGGCACACGATCCAAGGCAACTTCTATTGAACCCCAAGTGGCCACATGTCCAGAAGAAACAAACATTAAGACTTCAGCCGGAGTGTGTCGACACCACCACTGAGTGTGTCGACACCCTGTCCCAGGCGACAAAATGATCTCCTGGATGTGGGTCTAGTGTCGACACCACCATTGAGTGTGTCGACACTACTTGACCCTGTCTTCAGAAATGGCTTCTGGGACAGTAAGCCAGTGTCGACACCACCAATGGATGTGTCGACACAACCATGACAAAAACTGTATACCCCTGAAAAATTAACACATAAGTCATTAGCATAGGGCATTATCATCAAAGTATGAAGTGTAAACTATTTAAAACATGTTGTTTGGGCATTATAATTATACAAATGATGTATGTAACATGTTCATCCCATCAAGTACAAAATCACACAAGTCATCATCAAAACTAGGGGAGAGGGATATTAAAACCACACTCAACCCAACACACTTCTCCAGCAATGGTATATCTTTGCGCCACTCTACGGATGGCTCTTCTATCTTCAGGGAAGGTACCGTCCTTGCAGTATTGGTCGATCTCTTGGTACCATGGTCTTTCTTCCTGCATCATTTCTCCTAATTCCACAAGCATTATTTCCTTCGCTTCTCTCCTCTCTGCCTTCAAGACTATAGAGCTCCTGAGGTTATTGAACTAAGGATCCTGAGTGGAAGGTGCTTCTAACATCTGGACAATGATAGTCTCAGCGCTGCGGCTGAGAGGGAAGGAGAGGGATGAGGCCAAGGATGCCAGGGCATCAGCCAGGATATTCTAAGAGCGAGGAGTGTGAATGTAGATGAGCTTGTGAAATTGCTTGGCTAGGAGCGTGACCAGATCTTGATAAGGCTTAAGCTTTGGGTCACGAGTGCGGTAGGTAGAAAGGACCTGCCGAAGAACGAGTTGAGAGTCTCCTATGATCTTGAGATGACGCGCGCCTAAGAGATAAGCAAGCTTTAGACCAGCTAGGAGAGCCTCATACTCTGAGACATTGTTGGCGGTAGGGAACTGGAGTTGATATGCGAGTGGAATGGTGATCCCTTCTTGGGTGAGCAAGATAGCACCTATGCCCCGTCCCCTAGAATTGAGAGCTCCGTCAAAGTGGAGTGACCAGAAGGGATCACGAGAAATGAGTGATAGGTTTTCATCGGGAAAATCCTCTTGAACTGTGTCACTATGGGGAAGAGGAAGGTGAGCAAGGTGCTCAGCAATGGCTTACCCTTTTATAGCCTTCTGGACTATAAAGGTGATATCGAATTGAGATAAGAAGCTCTACCAGCGTGCCAATCTTTCGGCGAGGACTGGCTTCTCCAGGAGATACCTAATAGGATCCATTCTAGAAATCAAACTCACTTGATGGGTTAGGAAATAGTGCTTCAATTTCTGCACTACCCACACTAGCGCTGCACAAGTTTTCTCCATTGTGGTGAGCTTGAGCTCAGAGGGATTGAAGAGTCTAGATAGGTAATAGACTGCCCTTTCTTTTCCAGAATCATCATGTTGAGTAAGGACAACTCCTAGGGAGTCCTCGATAGTTGACAGATAAAGGATAATGGGTTTCCCGGGCACAGGCGCCTACAGTACGGGCGGATTCATTAAATAACTTTTGAGCTCATTAAAGGCTTCTTGGCACATAGCGTTCCATTCGAATTTGGCTCCTCCTTTCAACAGTTCATAGAAAGGACGACATCTTGAGAATGCTGAGATATGAATCTCCTTATGAACTATAGTCGACTAATCAAACCTCGAAGTTCAGATATATTCTTAGGAGGTGGCATCTCATTTATTGCCTTGGACTTGTTCGGGTCTATTTGAATCTCCCGCTTGCTGACTATGAAACCTAGTAGCTTGCCTGAGGAAACCTCAAATACGCACTTCTTTGGATTCATCTTTAATTGGTACTCTTGTGCGCGATGAAACACTTTGGCAAGCACGAAGGAGTGTTCACTTCGGGTCCAAGACTTCACCACAATATCATCCACGTAAACCTCAACATCGATATGAATCATATCGTGGAAGATAGCTAACATTGCCCATTTTCTTTAAAGTAGCATAAGTTCCCCAGAGTGTGGTGAAGGAGGTTTTCTCTTGATCCTCCGGGGCTAGACGGATTTGATTGTAGCCTGAGTAACCGTCCATGAATGAGAGGGTCTCGTACCCAGTGGTGTTATCAATTAGAACATCCAAATGAGGTAATGGAAAATTGTCCTTTGGACATGCCTATTCAAGTCCCGGAAGCCTATGCAGATTCACACTCTTCCGTCCTTTTTCATTACCGGCACTATATTAGCCACCCAGAAAGGATAGAGGACTACATGGATGAACTTAGCTTTGTGTAGTTTATCAATCTCCTCCTTCATTTTCAAAGCAATGTGGGGGAGAAAATGCCTTAATTTGTGCTTAACGTCTATTGCCCCTGGTTTCAAGATCAATCTATGTTCCACTAACTCGAGGTCAATGCTAGGCATGTCATCGTACGACCAGGCGAAAGAATCCTTGAACTCCCTCAACATCTCTATAAGCAACTCTTCTTCTTCAGGAGAGAGATTAGATGTTATAGTTAAGAGCCTGGGTTCCTCTTCAGTCCCGATGTTTACCTCTTTGGTGGGTTCGTCCACTGCCGACGTAGGCTCGTCAAATCTCCTCATGCCACTTGCATACATCTCGGTAGCGTCCTCAATTTCTCCGTCTTCTTCATCCACTGGGTCCTCCTCAGCTAAGATTTCATATACTCCAAATCCATCGTCTAGCCCCTCCTCTTCGTGCTGAGATTATATGTTCAAAATGACAGCTTCTTGGGTGAACTCTTCGATAGCTAGAAGAGCGCCGCACCTTTGCACCAGATCTATCAAATATCTACGGGGGATGCCATTAACCTTACTCTTCCTAGACGGGAACAGAGACTTACTAGATTCTACCCTTGACCCTAAACTAGGACTAGTATTTACAGAGGACTCTGGAGAGGTATCCAGAGGCTTATTGGAAGGAAAAGGAACAGGTGCAGCGGAACTGCAGGGATCCTCCGATGTGTCTGGAGGTAGAGGCATGCCACCCGAGCTCAGGGTGCCTACAGGGGAGTTGGGATGCAGGGGAACAGAAGGCCCCTCACCCAAATCGCCCGGCATGACCATGATGGTCTAGGGGCGAGGATCGCAACATCAGCAAGAGGAGGAAAGCAAGGCGGGGATCGTTGCCGAGGAAGGAGGAGTGCCGGAATGCCGAGGATTGCTATCAAAAGTAGGGAAAATGCGAGGACAGGGATCGCCGTCCGAGAGTTGAGAGCTGGGAGTGACGGGGATCGCCGTCAGGAGGGGGGAACGCGAGGACGGGGATTGCCGTCTGAGAGTTAAGAGCAAGGAGCGATGGGGATCGACGTCGGGAATGGGGAACGCGAGGAAGGGGATCGCCGTCTGAGAGTTAAGTGCAAGGAGTGACGAGGATCGTTGTCATGAGCGGGAACTGCAAATGATGGGGATCGCCGTCCAAGAGTTGAGAGCGAGGATTAGAGAGGGAAAGGAGATGGGAGGTTAGTTCTTGGGAGGAGGAAAACGGGGATCGCCGTCTGAGGAAGAGGAAAGGAAAGACGAGGATTTCCGTCCGAAGAAAAGGGAGGAAAGACGGGGATCGCCGTCTGAAGAAAGGAGAGGAAAGAGGAGAATGCATTCATTATATTATATATATATATGAATATAACACGACATGCTAAATTTAGAAAGGATGCTAACTACCCTACATGCAAGGGCATCGGGAGAAGGAGAGAACTGAGCCATTAAAGGAACGAGCGAAATGGGGCGAAAAGTTGGTTAACGCTTCGAGAGCGTTAGGGGAAAATTGGGGAATAAGAGGCGGAGAGAGAGGGATGAAGGCGAATTTAGAAATAAGGATGGAAAACACAGAATGATTGGAAGGCTGGGAATGCCCTGGCCAGAACTCCTCTACCAAGCTGATGGGGTTCAAAACATCAAAATCCTCACCATGACCAAGCAACTATCGCTTGGGGGTGGTTGCTGATGCAGACCGTGCTGACTCTACCACTGCTAGGAGTTGTGTGACACTATCCTCTCTGAACAAGAGGTTGATTGCTGATATTAGATCTTCTAGGTCTGACCCCTCTGCCTCTACCTCTTCGGCTTTCTTCTTTTTACCGGGCCGCTGGGCCGCCAAAACTTGATATGCGGACGTTGGTGCTGCTTCTATGACAGTGTTGTACCCCGGTTTTACAGGTCCTTTGACAAAATGATCATATAGTATCCAGATAAGAGGTTCTTGGTCTGACTTTAAGGTAGATAAATATGCAGCCCACTCCATGTATCCTAGGCCCCGCCTTGTGATTTGCTTGGAATTAGCGATGACCTGAGTTTGCCCTTGGAGGTGGGCCCCAAGTCCTTTCCCGGGCTGATAACCAATCTTAAACATGATGTTCCAGCCCTTAGTGTCTGATGGGATACCCTTCTTGATGGCAGCCAATGATGGGGACATCGTCTGGTGCTGCGAGGAAAAGGTGTAAGCTCATGGATAATTGACATCAAGCACAGAAATAATGGGCTTATTAGATGGCCAGACCGCTGGCATGATTTTCTCAATAGCCTCCACTGTATGAGTAGTAGCTGCACTTTTGACCTTGACTATGCGCCCTTGGAATGGAGACTTTAGACATTGGTGATCCGTGCAGGGGACTTCCCCTAATGCTTCAATCCACGGGCGACCCAGGATAGCTTTGAAGGTCTGGTCAATATCAAGCACATAGAAATCCACAGTCATGATGAGCGGGCCCAACTCCGCCTGCAAGGAGACGACACCATGGTAGGCACGCCTGGAATTGTCATAAGCCACTATGGTGGTAGGGGTGGGCTGTAAACGGCGCTCAGAGATGTTGCAAGACCGCAAAGTGCTTAGAGGGCACACATTTATGGAAGCTCCGGTATCAACCAGGGCGGCATTGATGACCACTTTGTTTATTGTGAGAGTTACACATAAGGGCATCTTTCTGGCCTTAGGTGGAGCTAATTCACCATCCGTGAAAGTAATTGTTGGCCCTTTGTTAACAATGGAGAGAACAGATGGGAAATTTTCCGGGTTCATATCTTCATTTACCATGACCCTTTGCAGAAAGGCCCTCAAGGCATCTTGATGGGTCTGTGACCTTTTGATTAGCTCGAGGATAGATATCTTGGCGGGAGTCTGGTCTAGATGCTTTAGGATATCTTATTTCTGGTCTAGATGCTTTAGGATATCTTATTGGGTCTCCGGGACCAGATCTATCTCCTCACTATCTTGCTGCTACTGCGGATTGTTGTTGTTGGAAGGTTGGGTTGGCTGACCCAACATAGACACGGATGCATTTGGGTACATCCGGTGGAACATGCGCCCACTCCGTAGGGCGAGGTTGTGGTGAAGTGGGGGTAGAGTGGTGTCAATGATGGAAGGGTTGGCTAATATGGGTGCAGGCACAGGGGGGAATGTGATGTTAAGGGGTGATGGAGCGACGGGTGGCAAGATGGGGGTGTCATAGAATGGCGAGGTGATGGTGGCAATGGTGGAGGTAGATGTGGTGGTAGTAGGTGTGGCGTGGGAAATAGCCAATAGTTGGCCTACTTCGTGCTCGTCGTCGTAGGCCCACGTGGCCGCTGGTTGTGGATGGTGGATGACGGGGTTAACTTGAGAGGGTGGAGGAGGTGGTGGAGCAGGCTGAGGGTTTGGAGTGGGCTGAAGCTGCGGCATGGGGTTGTGAATTATGCCTAGATCATTTGCTGGTGGCTGTGGTTGTTGTGGATGTTGTTGTTGTTGGTATTGCTACTGGAGTGGTTGTTGGAATTGCTGTTGTTGCTGCTGGAATTGTTGTTGCTGCTGTGGCTGCTGTCGCCTTTGTTGTTGTTGCTGCTACTGCCTCTGACCCTGTTGGTCCCTCAATGTTTGAATTAACCTCTTCATCTCGTCCCAATCAATCTGATTCTGCTCATGGAGGTCATATATAATGTCCCAAAATTGGAAGCAATCCGATACTTTGTGCCCTGGGTGCCGAGGGTACAAAAGGTACTTTGTTTGATTGGCTTCTCGGGAGGGAGTCTAAGGGCATTTAGAGACATGAGGGCCGCAAAGATATCAGTTAGACTTTCTGGAAGAGGAGGGTATTATGCCCTCTTGGGCCCATTGGGCTTTCAAGGAGCATAGCCATTTTGGGGTGGAGGGGCCTGGTTGTATTGACGCTAGTCTTGCTGGGGACTTTGGGTCTGAGGAGGTGGCTGCCTATTGTTCCAGGGTTGCTGAGGTTGTTGGGTATAAGGAGACCTACCTACCGAACCTTGAGGGTTGTTGACTGCACCTACCTGCTCATTAGTTTGGACTCCTTCAGTGACGGGACCTTGAGGTTTCTTAGGATAGCGGGACTTAGGGGTCTCAAACATAGAGTGGATGGGTGAATCCTTAAGCTGGGTATGGAAGAAACGGGCTCGGTTGTACAGCTGGTGCATGGAGGTGATGTCGTTCATAGCTAAGATGTCACGATAGGTAGGTGTGGCATTGGAAATCAACAATTTAACTTTCTCCTCCTCCGGCATGGGGCAGCGGACCTTATCAGCCAAGGCACGCCACCTGTCAGCGTAGATAGCAAACTCCTCATCGGGCTTCATTTGCTCGGCCACTAGATCAACAAAAGAATATTCGGGTCTGACCCGATCTTGAAACTGTTGTAGGAATCTCTCTTGGACCATGGAAATCTTCGGCTTCCTCGGGAGGTAGAGAATAAAACCATTCGAGGGCCGAACCATCCAATGACTTTCTGAACAAGTACGCCATGAGGTGGTGGTCGTACTTGTGAGGAGCAGGCTCATATACAAAATCTTTATGGTGCACATAAGGGTCACCCACCCCAGAATATCGTCGGTAGACAGGGAGTTCTGACTGGGGTGGGACCTAGAGATGTTGAAAGGATGGAAGGGGGATGTCCATGGCCTTCCGTGGGTCCAATTGTCTCCCTAGGTCATGGAGCTCCCTCTTCATTGATGTCTACTCTGCGAGGAAGTATGATGGGGATGTGGCGTGGTGAGCGGGAATGAGGGAGCGAGATCGCTCCACGGAGTAGGACCTCTCGCAGGGAAGGGGAGCCGGCTCGGCCTGATAAAATGAGGAAACTGGAGGGGATTTGGGCCCAACCTTCTGCATTGGCATGTAACTGGGCTCGAAAAAGTGGATGGCCCGCGGACGAAGGGGTGTAGGATCTGCCACAGAGGAATGGGCATGTGGCGCAGAGACAGTAGTGGCAGAGGAGGCTGCCTGCTAGGCTGAATGATGGGATGGTGGGGTTAAGGGACGGTTTCCCTTGGCAGCGGCCAGAAACTCACGGACTTGGTCCGAGCTCAGATGTGGGAGGAGCTGACTGAATTGGGTGTGCAGGTCATCTGCCCGAGAAGGAGAAGGGGGCGGGACCGACCATCAACAAGAGTTGGGGGCTGAATGTGCCCAAAGAGGGTGGCCGTAGAGGGTTGGGCCACATCCTCGAGGAGCCCAATGGGTAAGGTGTCATTGGCAAGGACACGAAAGTAGTCCATGCCGAACAAGGGATTGTAATATAATACAAGGGTACGAGGGGACTGACTCGAACGGCCCAAACAATGACGCATACACCACCCCTAAATAATTAGGGGAGATGATAGGACGACCCAACAACCCCTAGATTCTAACACAACAAGAAAGGACTATGAGATGAGAAGGGGTGTAGCAAACAAGCACTCAAGTTAACATGATTACCATCAAGGTTTTAGGGTTCTTTTTGACCTTTAATGAATAGATTAATGAAGTTGCACTCAGTTAATATGTACCCTGAATAGGCAAGGACTCAAGTACTCCAGTGTTGCTAGAGGGAACACACAACTCACATGGGAGATGGCTCGAACTAGGGATACAACGGGTACAACCAGCCCGGCGAACCGCAACGTGCGTATGGCCACGGGGACTAACAGAGGCCCTCGGTAGGCGACCCTGGTCAGCCCACCAGTACTCGCAGGTGAGAGGACCCACTCAACCAAGGAGGAAAACCTAATCAGCACAGATCAGAAGTGTATGCATGGACCTAGGTGCAACAAGGTGCATGCAATTTCTAACCTATGCTAACACAGAGTAACTAGCAGGCCTCGGCGGACGTCGCGGTGGCTAGATACACCGCGACCCTATCACGACCCGAAAGCAAGACGCGATATTAGTAGAGTGCTAAGGCCTCTAGTCACACACAAACAAAGAGCACACAGACTATCCTAAGGCGCAGTACAAGCATGGAAGGAAGTAAACAACACATCATAATGATCTAGACAAACAGAAACTGATGCAAGGATGGAAAACAGTAACATACACAGTGTAACTTCAATCGCGTCTCCTGCCTCAGGCATGACTAATTCGCGGTCCTCTACTACGCCGCGACAGGAACTAAAAACTCACAATGAAAATAAAAGGGAAAACCGGACCCTAACAGGATTCTAACAGGGGGAAACGCGAACATACATGAAATATCAGCATGGAGATGGGCATGGATGCACCTTCAGAGTACCAATAAGTGCATAGAAAATAGGAAGAACATGTACCTATCTTCGCGCCCTCCACGGCGGACGCGATGAGGTCGCGGTCGCCCGATATGCCGTGTTAACAACAGAACGCAAACAGCCAGAAAGAGGATAGAAAATTGACTTAACAGGTTCTACAACATGCTTAAATAGATCAACCAAGCAGGTAAGCAAGCAAAGGTCACGAGGCTAGCACTAAAGGTCCCATCGTCATCGCCAAAAGGTGTAATCATGGGGAATGTGCACCCCCAAAACACGCAACAAAGTATTCAATCTAAAAGTACGGAAATGAGGAATGTGATCGCCACATAGATAGTTGCCACTAATAAGAATTAAATAGGCTAACTATGCTAGGAAAAGGAAAGAGAACAGAGGCACTCAATGAGATCGCGATGGGTCATCCCGTCGCGATAAGCCTGATGTCGCGACGCCCAACCAGGGCACGTCTTGCTGTCGCGACACCCTCGCCTGCCGCGTTCTCTACAATGCGGGAGAAAGTTGGCTGAACCTTCTTCCTGTCCTCCGGCCGGCCAGAAGACAAGAGCCCATCGTTGATATTTGCTTGTGTGCCTGCCAAAACAATAAAAACAACAAAGAGGAACCATGTTAGAACATAGTAAGTGTAGTAGCTATTCATAAATGAAACAAAAGGAGGGAGCATGGAGGGAACGAACCTGGGGCTGGTTTTTAAACCCCTAGGAGGGTAGGAAAACGTGGGAGGAAAAGGGAAGTGCAACCTATCTAGAAGAAAATAACAATATGCATGAAAAGTGAAATGAAGAGAAAGGGAAGGAAAGAGCCCCGTATGGGGTGACTCCCTGGCATTGTATGCGTCCTTGGCTCACGTAAAAGCCTCAGAAGGAAGTGGAAGCCGCCCTCCTCACACACCAAGCTCCATAGATGATGAAGAATGAGCAAGGCTTGATGTGAAGAATGTAGAAATGGGAGGTGAAGAGAGGGCCACGAGCTAACTCCAAGGTCTGACAAAATTCCAGCAGCACTTCGTGGCAAATTTGGGGTCCTCCCCTCCATGAAGGAGAGGCCTTGCTTTTATAGAGTGGGAGAGAGAAAATCCAGTTTTAATTGATAAACACCAAAAATGAAGAGATAAATCTCATGGAAAATCGCATGGACGAGTCCTAGGGAGGTCTTCAAGGGTCCTGGAGCCTCAAACCACGCTTAGGGGGGTTGGGAGGTTGCATGGGATGAAGATAAGGCCAATAGAGGATAAAGAGAAAGTGGTTGTGGAGGCCAGCGTACGCGGCTGTAGTCGCGACGGGTTCATAGGGGCGTGATAGGATGAACGCGACGGCCATGGGGGGTGCGACTCTAAAGTCACGTGCATGGATATGCATGGGCTGTCGTGACGGCCATAGGGGGCGCGACAAGTCTAACGCGGCGCCCCAACCCGTCGCGTTAAGGAAAATCAAATATTCTCAAAAATGGATTAATTAAATCGGAGAATAATGGGGACTTAAGGCACATGGACTCTTTTAAAAGGATAATGGACGGGATATCATGAAAATTGGGCTCTTAATGGGCTCAAAGCAAGGCGAATGGTGGGCTTAAGGTGAATGACCAACTTGGGGCTCATCAAGATAACAAGAAATGTGGTTCGACTTATGGGCCAGAATCAGGTGTCTACACCCATAACCTAGCTAGAGAGATTGGCATCATTAGCAAGGCAAGAAAATTAAAAATATGATCCATTTGATGGGTAAAATGGCAATTAAAATGATCAGGTGCAATGATACTTGGTGGAACAATGGCACAACAGTGCAAAATTAAAGGCAAGAATTAATCTTGATTAAAATTATAAAAGATTGCATGACTAGTTACCCACTGCAATTATCTTTTATAAATTATGGCCAATGGATGTTTATGTATGGCTATATGAATGTGGTGAACTGGAATTATAGCTGCATTGACTAACTTGGGCCTCCTAGTAGTTCTGTCCTTAAATTGAATATCCCCAGGTTGTAAAAGTGATGTATGTTGCCCAGCTAGCAAGCCCAGAGGGGGGGTGAATGGGATTCTTAAAAATATTGAGTACCTTAAACCTCTTCACAAAGAGTTTAACAAAACACACTTCGATGGGTGTTAGTGTTAGTAAAGAAAGATAGTAAACGCAAAGCAAGCACACATACAACACAAGGAATTATCCTGGTTCGGACCTCCTCCCATAGGAGTCCTACGTCCAGTCCCTGAGCAACAACTCAGGATTCCACTACCCAAGGGTACTATCCCCCTTATGGACACTTACACACCCAGCTGCAGCTGGTCTTCTCTTCACAAACCGAAGAGGAAATTACAACACCCTGGAACCCACCAGGTCTTTTTCTCTTTCCCGGGCAAGAAGGTAGCCCACTTCTTTTACAGGCTCAGAAGCAACCTCCTGGCACAAACCCCAGTGCGGTTCTACACTCATCTTCCTAGCTTATCTTCCTTCTACCCGAAGGGAACAAATACAAGAAAAGAGCTAATGAAAACAAGCCCCTAGATCAAGCTTAAACAATGCTGGATCTGAAGCTAAGACTGACAGTAGAAAGGTCTAAAAGACATGAACTCTCTTAGTACTAAAGGCTCTCTCAAGGATCTACACTGAAATCAGAGAGCAAGAGCTAGGACAAATGAGAGTGACAACTATGCTCTTCAGAATGCTCGTAGAGGGCTTGAAAGATTGTCGTAAGCACTGTAATTTGTGAGTGTTGTTCTATCTTGATCTGGAGCTTCAGTCTTCTATTTATATCTTCAATTTGAAAATTAAACGTTGAAGTGTCTGTTGTCTCTAAGCTCTGGTATACATTAGACTGCATGGTCCTGTAAAGCTTCCCGTTCAACGGTCTTTAGCCTTCCATGCACGTAAAGAGAGATGATCTTAAGAGATATCCTTTGGCTTTATTGTGTCCAACGTTGTATGAGAAGTGCTGTCAGAGACCTGCATGCATTAAATGCTAAAGCAATAGACAGCTTGACTGTCTCTTGTTACCACTCAACGTTAGAATGAATATTCACCAAAATAGAAGTGTCATTTTGCTTTTCTAAAAAGATGCTTACAGGATGAGTATGGAAATAGAAGATATCATTTGCATGCACTGCAGTGATACGTTCAGTCATAATAAATGCATGGTTGTCAGAAATATATATATGAAGACTTTGACTTTTCAACGAACTCAGAAATGAGTTCAAATATCACGACGTTATATTCCATGAAATTGTTATATGCATGACTTATGAAATCGTTAAGCAAAGGAGACGTTATCCATGTAAATCGTTATGCACTCATAAGCAAACTGATGATGCACATACAAATCATTATGCATTAATAACCAAATCGTTGTAGAGACAAATCGTTATGATATTATCAGCAAGTCGTTATGAGCAAGTTGTCAGAGACAAAACGATGTGAGCAAATCGTTGTTTGCTGTATCGAATCGTTACGGAGACCAAGTCGTTATATAACTAAATGAATCGTTACAGTGACAGAGTCGTTGTGTAACTTATCGAATCGATACAAGGATCAAATCGTTATGAGACTTAACGAGTCATTGTGAAGCCGAAATCATTGTGAGCTCAAATCATTGTTCTCACTTAAGAAATCGTTGTGAAAGAAAATCGTTGTTCTTACTTAAGAAATTGTTGTGAGAGCAAATCGTTGTTCTCACTTAATAAATCGTTGCGATAACCAAATCGTTGTGAGAGCAAATCGTTGTTCTCACTTAAAAAATCGATGTGAGAGCAAATCGTTGTTCTCACTTAAGAAATCGATACGATAATCAAATTGTTGTGAATCAAATCGTTGTTCTCACTTAAGAAATTGTTGTGAGAGAAAATCGTTATGCTTTCTTAGCGAATCTTTATGAAATCAATGCAATCACTTAGGGAATCGTTATGGAAGGGACAACAATAAAATAGCAATGACTTATGAAATCGTTATAGAACCAAAATCGATGTGAACGAGGAAATCTTTATGATTCTAGGGAAGTCGTTATAACAACTAGGGAGTCGATGTGTACTTAGAAAATTTCATGCTTTGAACTTACATTGCTATAGAGTAAATACTACTTACCCATTTAGCTTGTTATCCTTGTTTCATTTCCTGTGCTCAAATCTCATAGAAAATATGTTAGAATAAACTTTATTATAGTTTTGTTAATCACCAAAATAAATATGTAATTACTTTAAATTACATTGGGATAAACTGATCATCAATGTATATTTTGATAGCTCATTTTAGCAATACATTTATTGGGTTTATGATGGAGTTGGTAACTTCTAATGCTCTTTCTTGTACTTTCCTCTGAAAAGAGGATGGTATAACAAGTCATTGATAAAAAAAAAAACTTTGAGTGAGGACATACAAGTATAGCATGCGTATGCCTAAAAAATTCTCTTGTGGAAAAAATAGGTTGTTTTCCAAACTTATAGGGTAGATCACCCATGTGAACTGTCACCCATAACAGGCAGGAGGCCATTTTTCACAATCACCCATGGAAACTGTGATTACAATGTCGGATGTGATTTTTGGTGACCATGGGCTGTGTGATGGTGCCCCCCCACCACACCTCACCCTTACAACCACCGACTCACCCACCCCCACACAACTGCTACCTGTCATGGCACAAGCCATGGATGGTCAACCAGCCCTATGCATCAGGTCCTAAAGACTAGAAAAATCTTTTTTAAAATTAAAAATATTAAGTTAAATGGTTTATACTGTTCCCACTTGTGAATCCTCCCTTACCTAGTATCTTTCGTGATGTCTGCTCTTTACTTGATTTGCCAACTTAATGTGCACATTTCCTATTGAGATATGTTCTGCATATAGGCCACGTTGGACCAATACTCTTATTAGCCATAATAAATTGAAGCATGTTAGCAATGCAATCCCTTGTAGAGAAAAACTTTGTTCTGCATCCTATCTTAAAAAAAGCGAAAGGCTACCTACCCAATTGCTTGGGTAAATAAGCATGGGATTAGTCGATTGTCTCAGTCCCACACCCCAAAAGCAAACAGCTGACCAATCCTATGCTTGATTGGATAAATGATTTACCCAGCTAACTGGGTAGGTAACATTTCTCCTGGAAAATTTATATCATTTTTTAACCTCGAGTCCATGTCTAACGCAGTGGCCACCATTAATTTTGGTAAATATGGCAATTATATGGATTACTTTTAATTGCTTACTTTCAATTTAATGATTAATATTGCACTTTTTATTTTAATGTAATTCAATTACATGTATGTGTGAATTTGGTTTAGTATTGCACTTGTTTATATATATGATTTTATTTTTATTTTCTTTTCATATTTATGTGGTATTTAAATTTGATCTATGCATGCATAGAAATGTAACACTACACATACCTCACGAGAGCGTGTTAAGCCCGTATCAATGAACCTTCCCGTTCAAGACTTTGGGATTGATGTGCACGAGTCTTATTTTCAATGATGAGAACGTGTATATCTAACTCAAAGTCTTGAATTGTCCCATTTTGGACAGTCTATGAATGTTTGGTCGTAGTTAGGTGGTCATTTACTATATGTTTGTATTATTTGTTGGAAATTTCGGGTGCGTCTACTCACTCCTTTCTGATATACCTTTATTGATTTAGACTATTTTCTTAACCGCTTATTAGTAAGTGTTTAAGAAAATATCTTAATCAATAAATATTTTTTGGTATATCGGAGAGGTGTGGGGAGATGCTGCCGAAATTTTCAGAAAATTATACAGACACATAGTAAATGGCCATCTGAGTGCGATCAAATATTCACAGATGGGTAAAAAGTGATAATCTAAATAATATATCCTTCCTATTCATTTCGGTTGCGTCGAATGATGTGTGAAAATGGTTAGATTTGGTTTTTTCTGAGTTTGAATTTTAAAGTTATTTGTCTATTTTTTTTTAAAGTAAAAGGTACCAAGGAAACAAACTAGCTAAGTGCGTTATCTCCCAGCGAGAGATAACGGTCTCACTCCCCTGGCTGTACCCGGCCCTGAAATTTTATAAATATCAAGATAGACCAAGTTATTTGTCTATTAATATTGGTTGGGCGCAGGAAAAAAATGGCTTCAGACCGTTCATGGATGTATCGTCGAATAGTTGATCATGTGGTGTCTATGGAGTTTAGGGTCAGAGTTGAGACATTCATTTAGTTTGCATTGGGGAATCCAAATGCAGCAGTAGACAGCGAAGGTTGCATCCAATGTCCATGTATGATTTGTAAAAATTTGAAATGGAATTCACCATGGGAGGTTCAAAGCCATTTATACGGAAAAGGGTTTGTTGAAGGTTATATGAATTGGACATGTCATGGTGGGGAGCTCTAGTCGCACGAGCCTAGTAATGTGGAAGGCACAAGTACGTATGTAATGACCGGAAGGTTTGGATCGTGGTTTACCGGGTTTCGGGGGCTAGTGTGTGGCCATTGTTAGACCATGGAAGTCTATGTGTGTTTTTATAGCTTATTTTGGTCGAGTTGTAGGCAGGGGTGCTGGGCAACCCAGCCAAAATCGGGCTCTGTCGGGCTCTTTGAGATCGCGTCGCAAACAGAGGACGCGATTCTCAGGAGCTTATCGCGTCCAAATTAGCAGACACAATTTCAGCTCTTATCGCGGTCGGCAAGGGGGATGCGATTAGATATGTTAATTGTGGTCGCTATGAAGGACGAGATCTCGAACCGCCGTTACCTGGCTGTCGCTGCATGCGCGCCGTGTGGCGCATGCAGGGTGACGAGAGTTTAATTGCGTCGAGTAAGTGCGACGCGATTCGGTTCAGAGAGGTTAAGTGTATCTTCCCTTGGCCGAACAGTGCAGTTGCACTGCTCAGCTAGGGAAGGAGCTGCTGCAGCTGTGAAGGGTTTGCTAGGCATTCTTGGAGCAATTGGAGTCCGTTTGGTGAGGTTTCGGCGTGTGGACGAGCGTGGGAGCACGGGGAATCTCGTGGTGGTGTCGGAATTGTGCTTCTTGCACTGGTAGGGGAACTCCACCATGATTCCCACCCTGTTTTCATAGAGTATGGCTTGTATGATGCTTGAATGAGGTATCTACATATGGGAATTGCACTTGCATGTTAGTAAGCATGTGTAGGAATCTGATTTACATGTTTAATTCCAGTTTTATATGATTTGGGATGGGGTGGTGTGATCCCTAGAAGTGGTTTGTTGAGTGTGCTTCTGAACCCCGAAAGGCGTCCAATGCAGGGGACGCGTTCCTATTAACGCGTCGCCTACACCCGACGCGATTCCAAGAGGAGTTGCATCTCGTATGTCCGATGTGACTTGAAAGGTAAAAGCGGATTCTGTTTTGGACGCGATTATGAAAGAGGCCACCTGAGCTCTGGTGAGCTGTGGCCAGTTTGTCCAGTTTGTGTTCCACATTGCTTGGGTTGTGTTACCAAGGCAATGTAGGGTCTATGTGGGTGGTGTGAACCTACATAACGATTGATATCGAGGTGTTTTGCGTGGATTTGTGTGCATAGAGGGTTAGGTGTTACGCCTTTCATAGTTACCTCTCCAGTTAGTTACCCTAGCACCGGGTGCTTAGGGCTTGTCCCGGTACGAGAGTACCGTTGAGGTTTGTGTCGTCTTCCTGGACACCCCTCACTCCTGTGTTTGAGTAGTACGTCCGGTAGAGGGGAAAGATGATAGGGGACAACGGCTTTTGTTTGTGAGTGTACGGATGTTTGTAGCATGCTCTTGGTTGAGGGACGGACACCAGTAGACATACTAGTCCTCAACTAGTCCTGTTCCAGTGCCTCACTTTAGGGTTCTCGGCCCCTAAAGGTGTCAGGCTTGGTCCTGCGGTAGTGTTGCTTACAGGTGTGGTGTAGTTTGTCTCCACATTTCTTGTTTGTTGAGGTGGAGCGGCAGCTGGACCTTTCGTCTGTGGTTGCGAGACTGAGAGGTGTACTTGTGTGGTTTGTCTGGGTCTGTGGCTGGTGTCGCGAACTAGTTCTCGAGACTTATGTTTAGCGTACCCTTCCTTTAACATGTGCACTTGACATGTGTTGTCGTTTATTTATTTACCCGCACTGTAGTATTTAAGATGATTACATGTTTTACAGCTTTAATATTAATTGTGTTCTCGGCTTGGGGGAGCAACCCTACTGAGCCAATGACTTGTGAGGCTCACCCCTTTTTCTTCCAAGTGAGGGCGAGCAGGAGGCTTCACGTCCCTCTAGTAGCTCGGACCAGACTCATAGCAGAGTCAGGTCGTCACCACCAGTAGAGTAAAGTTCTTTCTTGTGGAGCCTTGGGGGTTGTCCCGGGCTATGTTTATGTTATGTTGATTATATAAGGAACTTGGAATGTACTTTTCTTATAGACATGTATAAGTAATGTAACTTATGTGTGCTTAATGTGGTTCTTTTGTATTTCCACGGATATATGTGTTTGATATCCCTTACGAGGCTTCGGCCCGATCGCGGGAGACGGAGTCGTGTCAAGCTCGTTATGGTGTTAACGGGTTTGAATGGCGCGGTCCGTTACAACGTACGTGGATATTGTTGTAGATGCTGCTGGTCCCACATTCATTGTACATGTGGATCTTGTATATGAAGGATCGAGAAATGATGTGGACAAGATCTAGAAGGGGGGGTTGAATAGATCAATGCCAACTATTGCGGAAGCTTAATCAATTTAGAAAAACTCTTTGAATCAGAGACAATTTGATAAACGAATTTCACAGATCTGAAGAGAAATTGAGTGAGTTGTGCAAAAGGAGTGTGTGAACAAGTTGATTAGATAAATTAGAACAATCCTATGCATGCATCTAACGAAAGGTAAATTCAAACCACAATCAGACCAATGCACAGAGATTTTTAGGTGGTTCGGAAATCACACCATGTGATTCCTACATCCACCCCTCACACAGTGAGGATCCACTAAACAACTTGGGTACACCACACCCACTGGAGTCTGACAACTCCAACAACCTGAGTTTACAACTCACACAACCTCTAGAGTAAGACTACTCTAGAACCCTGAGCAAGACTGCTCAACAACACCTTGAGCACAAGACTCAAAACCACTGAGCGGAAAGGCTCACAAACAACTTCCTAGAAAAACACACAAGACTCAGATCCTCTAGTAATATATCTAGTCTAACAATAGTTCATTCATGAGACTTATGCAGCAACTCTTGCACAATCTCAGAATGACTCAGAAGAGACAAAGAGAAATGACAAATTGTATTGAAAGTCCTTGATCTTCAACTATACTCCCTTGTAGAAGATCGAATTGGGAAGAGGCTTAAGTTCTTGAAGTCCGTGGCCGATGCTCTGCACTCTGAACTTTGGGATCTTCCTTGAAGTCTTCTCAAACGATTGCGTCCACTTGATCTACTTCCTTGAAGTGATCCAATTGCATCTTCAATGTTCAAACTCCACTTCTCATGCTTGGACAGATGAGAATTGGCTTGAGGAATCACCAGGAGAGCAGGAGCAGGGAGGAGAACTCTTCTTGCCACCAAATGGAATTCTGGAAGGCTCTGAAAGGGTTCTCTTGCGTTGGATGGCCAATAGGAGAGTATTTATACCCTAAATAGTCCAACGGTACCCTTGGGGTACGTGGGCACACGATCCAAGGCCAATCCATCAATTCCCTAGGGTGCCACGTGTCCAAGAGAAACTTTAAGTCACAGAGTTTCCGGAGTGTGTCGACCTGCCCATAGGGTGTGTCGACACACTGTCCCAGACTGGGAAAAACAGTTCCCTGGGAGAGGCATCTAGTGTCGACCTGAGATAGTTCAGTGTCGACCTGCTGTAGCCAAATGAAAAATAGGCCTTCTGGGAAGGCTCTCTAGTGTCGACCTGACTGCATCTGGTGTCGACCTGAGATAGAAGTCTGTTGACATGTTTCTCTGGGAGCTGTCTCTAGTGTTGACCTGACTTGGGCTAGTGTCGACACTAGTTGACCATTTCTTCATCTTTTGCCTTAGGGCTTGGAGCATTGTGTCAACACCAGTGTGGGGTGTGTCGACACTACCCTTACAATAAATGTTTGTCCCTGAGAAATAAACACATAAATCATTAGTCAAATGTATTATCATGAATATAAATGATAAATGTGTTTAGAAGCATGTTTTTTGAATATAGTTATTTCATGTGTGATGTATCTAACATGTTCCAGTTATTTTGCATTAAAATCACACCTTGTCATCATCAAAATATAAGGGGAAATGAATTGTATTCACACTCAACCCAACAATCTCCCCCTTTTTGATGATGGCAACATTAAATCCATATAAAAGTGAAGTTTCGATGAAATGTGATTTTAAGCTTTTATTTACACAACACTCAGTTTGAAAAAAACATTGATTGCCATTGAGTGATGTTTCATTTCCTTTTATTCATACTTGTCAAAGACCTTTGAACATTTTTTAGTAACATTTGAAAGTTGCACACATGAAAGACACAATGTTACTAGAAATGAGCTATTTTCACACAAAGGTCAAGCAGCTTGACAAGCATTCATACATTCACATTCACATTCAATCAAAGAATTTTCAATCACATTGAAGACACAAAAGTTTCTATTCATTTCATTCAAGGATATGAATATTACAATCTTTCAAGAACACATTTCAAAAAGACATTACAATCTTTCTTTCTTTCTATCTTCTCCCCCTTTGACATCATCAAAAGAAATGACATTAGGTGGAAGGAGGAGGAGGAGGAATGGGTATCAAGATAGTCTCAATATCCGTCAATCTTTTCTCCATTGAAATCAAACTAAACTTCATTTGAGCTTGGATAGTTGAGAGTCTGGTATGTAAGAGATGTTCCATTCTTTCTGAATTCTCTGACATGGTTGCTTGAAGCCCACTGAAGTCAGCTGAGATGGGCTGAGAAGATGAAGAGGAGCCAGCTGTCCCACCATGTCTGTGCAAAGATTTGAATTCCTTTTTCAGATCAGACATTTCTTCATCAATATGAGCAGATAAGTTCTTCATGCTCTCCAAGTCATCTACCAGATGAGCAAAGGATAATCTGGTCTTAGAAATCTGAGAGAGTGTTTCTTTGGTGTTGAATACATCAGCCTGGGAATTTGACAAAATTCCCTGAAGAACCCTTTCCAACTTCTCTTGATGTTCTTTCAGTTCAATAGAAGCATCTGCTAATGTTCCAATCAGCCTGTTGAATCTTTGCACTGCATGGTCAGAAGCTGCTTTTTGCTCAATGAATTTTGCAGACATTGTGTTCTCTAACCTCTGTACCTTCAACTCAAAATTTTCTGTCATTTGCTGAATAGAAGTGTTCAAGGCATCAAAATTTTCATTTAGAAAAGAGTACAACTCTGGTGGAACAGAAGGTCCACCAAAGGATGTGGAGGCTTGAACTTGAGGTTGTGGAGAAAAAAAGGGAATTTCCATGTCAGGGTTTAGTGAGGAAGAGGGCTGAAGTTGAGGTGAAATTGGGGCATTCAGGGGTACATCAACTTCATTCTCAACATGAGGCTGATCCTCATTTACTGGAAGCAGGCCTTCATTGGCTGGAGGCTGATCCTCTTAAGCTGGAGGGTGGTCCTCTTGATCTGGAGGCTGGTCCTCTTGAGCTGAAGGCTGGTCCTCTGGAACCATAGGGGCCTCAACTACAACTGGCCCTCTCCTAACCTGATCACCCTCTAGCCTAAATCCCATAAACTTTTGCACATGCTTGAAGCAGTATATGTTGGATTTGGGAATCGGCTTAGATTTCTCATTAACTAGAGACACACCAAAATGCTTGAAGACTTGAGTCAAGTGAGCTGCATAAGGAAGAGATCTATTGAGATCTTTCCTGGTTGTCTCAGAGATGATTTGGTACATTATGACATGGAGGTTGACCTTTATGTCCTTTTTCATACAATATATCACAAATCTTTGAATATATGTGAGTCTATCCCTCCCACCACCTTGAGGTGTTATGATGGTGGTGAGGATGTGATGGATAAGTCTCAACACAGGTGGAAAGGTGTTTGTGTTGAACTTGGTGACATGTGTCTGCTTGGGATCAGACTCATCAGCTTACAGTCCAGTCAAGATGGTGTAAGCTTCATGAAGATTGAATTCAAATTATGGTAATCGGCTCCTTCATCTGGAATTTTGAAAACGGTGGCTGTTAAGGCTGTGGGCATATCTATCACAACACCTTTGACCTCAGATTTGTAACCGACATCAGTGCATTCCAAATTCATGTAGAATTCTTGGACAAGATGAGGATAAATAATCCGAAATTCAGAGATAAAAGGTAACCAAGTTTGAAAAGAGAAGAAACTCTGAATTTCTGGAAATGCAGCTGCTAACTGAGTATCTGTCAAATCGACTGCCCTGGGTTTCAAAATCATTTTTCCTTCACGAACTGACTTGGAAGGAGTGGCCTCAGAAGATGAAGAGGACGATGATTCCTCAGACACATCAGGAGAAGAAACCAAGATTCTTCGTCTAGGGTTTGCTGATCCTCTACCTCGACCAGAGGAAGTCCTACCTCTCTTAATAGACGAAGGGGATGCAGAGGAAGGCCCTGGCTGCTCCGCAGGGTCATGGCGCCTCTTGCTTCTCCTTTCAGTAGGAGCATCATCCGCCGGAATGGGCCTAGCTGTAGCCCTGGACCTTGCTCCACGGCGAGGGGCCTGCTTGTGTGTCATGGGAGCAAGAGAGAGTGGAATAGCAGAGTATGGAGAGAAAGGAATGAAAGAAGAAGGGCAGGGATAGGTTGGAGGAGGGAAGAAGGTGAAATGCTCACCGGATTCAAAGGTGGAAGACGGCCATCGGGTCGACCTGCAGAACAAAAAGGGGTTTTCGGAGGTACAATATCCCGCAGGTACAATCTGACCCATAACCGGCGCCCACGGCTTAAATTACTCTGGCAGGGGGTCAGTGTCGACACTAGAAGAGGTTAGTGTCGACCTGAGCTAAAGTGTGTCGACACTAGATGTAGGTAGTGTCGACCTGGCCTGATGAAAAGTTGAGATTTGAGTATGGAAAATTTTGTGAACTTTGGGACATCTTTATAATGATAAGCAAAGGGTGGAATGATCATTTCAAGGATTTTTAAGAGGCTAAAAAAATCATTTGTCATATTTTGAGGAAATTCAACACAATTCAAGTTTTACACAACATCCAACAGGATATGAGCATTCAGTGACTTGAGTCATTAAAATGATGATTTGAGGGATATAATACATCTAACAATCAACTATAAACTACCATATTCTTCAAATCCAAAGAAATAAAAACATATTTTAGACTGAAATCAAGTGTGTTGAAAGTAAACAACTTCTTAAAAACAACTTGATGATGGATAGAGATGATTCTTTTAAACAATTTTCTTTTGATAGACATTTTTTTTTAATCAAACTATCAAATGTGATAAATCTTGTTCACTCAAGAACTAATGTTTTTTACACACCAGAATCCCTGGATACTAAAAATTTATTCATTATCAAGTCTCAAAGGGGTAAATGATGACTTTTTGACATGAAAATATACGTTTTTCAGACGCCAATATTTCCAGTTACTCAGTCATCATCAAAAAGTATAGGGCATATTTATTTTGTTTTGCATTTATTTTTATTTTGACCCCCTTTGAACAGAGATAGCAGTAATGCCTCATGACATACATGTCACTTCATTCATTGTGAAGGTGTGTAGTTTCTCAGCATATGTGCCATTGCTCTGTTGAATTATCAGATTTTGGAGAGTTTTGTAAGATAGAAATCATTTATATCCAATCATCAGTTGCAAACAAAGAAATGTCTAAATTCAAGGCACACATTATCCTTCAGACTATGAAAGTGATTTGAACTTCTGTAGTTTTGAAGAATATAGGTAAGAGTTGACAAATCAATATAGTAGATCACTCAAGAAAATTATTTTGAGACTCTAGACACCTGAATGAGGACATCATGCAAGGAAATTAATGTAATGCAAGAAGAGTTTTGAATTTTTCAAAAGAGATGACTTGTGAATTCTCTAGCTCCCCCTGGGATGATGATGCTAACAATTTTCATCAAAGTAAAGATATGCAAGTTTTTGAAATCAGAAATGATTCTCTTTGAACAATAAAAACTCCCCCTCAACAATTGCATATTTATTTCTTGGTACTTGGCGGAGATATATACTCTCGCATAGTGAAAGTGTCCAGACAAGCATAACTTGTCCTTCTCCAAGTCACCATTTGATATACTAAGAAATTCAACACAATGTGAGTTGAAGAATCCATTGTCAAAAAGAAATGGAAGTGAAATGGAGAGAGATATGAGCAGTATGAATCAAAGAAGCAAAGGATAATAATGATGCAAAGAACTCCCCCTTAGAAAATACCTAACACTCAACCCAAACCCAATGAGAGAGATCAAGAAAATGGACATTTACAAAGACCAAGCTCTCTCCTCAAGGATGAGAATCTACTGTCAGGAAGAGGTTTGGTGAAGATGTCAGCAATTTGTTTTTCAGCTTCTATGAAGTGGAGTTCAAAGGATTTCTTTGCTATCTCATCTCTCAAGAAATGATGCCTAATTTCAATATGCTTGGTTCTTGAATGCTGAATGGGGTTCTTAGACAGATTTATGGCACTAGTGTTATCACATAGGATGGGAACACAACCTAAGTCTTGGTTATAATCAAGAAGTTGATGTTTCACCCAAAGAATTTGAGTTCCACATCTACCTGCTGCAACATACTCAGTCTCTGCAGTTGACAGAGCAACTGAATGTTGCTTTTTAGAAGCCCAAGAAATTAGGCACCCACCTAAGTATAAACACAAGCCACTTGTGCTTTTTCTATCTAATTTACATCCAGCATAGTCAGCATCACAATAGACAATCAAATCTAACTTGCAACTAGCAGGATACCAAATTCCTAAATCACATGTTCCAACAAGATATTTGAAAATTCTTTTAACAGCTAACATGTGACTTTTCCTAGGATTTGATTGAAATCTAGCACACAAACACACACTAAACTGAATATCAGGTCTAGAAGTTGTAAGATAAAGTAGAGAACCAATCATACCTCTGTAGGTCTTTGGGTCTACTGACTTACCAAATGAGTCTTCTTCTAGCTTAGCATTAATTGCAATTGGTGTGTTTGAGTGCTTAAGGTTCTGGAAGTCAAACCTTTTCAGAAGTTCTTTGACATACTTGGTTTGACTTATGAAGATCCCTTCATTTGTTTGGTTAACCTACAATCTCAAGAAAAACTTTAGATCTCCCATTAAACTCATTTCAAATTCATTTTTCATTTGATTTGAAAATTCAGTACACAGGCCTTTATTGGTTGATCCAAATATTATGTCATCAACATAAATTTGGACTGTAATTATTTGTTTATTGACTATTTTTGTGAACAATGTTTGATCAACATTTCCTCTAGAATATCCATTTTCAAGTAAAAAGGAACTCAAACGGTCATACCAAGCTCTTGGATCTTGTTTAAGACCATAAAGAGCCTTATGAAGCTTGAAAACATGGTTAGGATGTTTTTCATTTTCAAATCTAGGAGGTTGTTCAACAAAAACATTTTCCTTTATGTATCCATTTAAAAAAGCACTTTGACATCCATTTGAAAAACTTTAAATTTCATGGAGGATGCAAAAGCAAGGAAAATCCTAATTGCTTCTAGTCTAGCTACAGGGGCATATGATTCTTCAAAGTCAATTCCTAATTCTTGATTATACCCCTTTGCAACTAGCCTAGCTTTATTTCTAATGACTTGACCATTTTCATTCAATTTGTTTCTGAAAACCCATCTAGTGCCAATGACTATTTGGTCACTAGGTCTAGGTACTAATTCCCATACTTGATTTCTTTCAAATTGATGAAGTTCATCATGTATGACATTAATCCAATCAGAACTTGATAAAGCTTCATCAATTGACTTTGGTTCAATTTGGGAAATTAGAGCTAGTGGGTCTTCTTCAATAGCATGCAGGAATGATGATCTAGTCCTAATTCTATCATGCACATTGCCAACTACATTATCTAATGGGTGATCTCTCAAAAATCGATGTTCAGAAATTACCTGTTGAGGGGTACTTAAATCTGAAACAACATTACTTGATCCACTTGAAGATGGTGACTGGATGTTCAAGTTCTCACCAATATCTTCAAGTTCCTCAATAGTTGGTGAAGAGTCCACAACGAAATCATCTTCTTCACTATCTTGACTTTCCCTGCAAGATTTAGAACTTTTAGTTGAAAAGAATTTTCATCAAAGATAACATGTGGAGACTCTTCAACATTTTTGTTTTTGAGAGAATAAACTCTAAAAGCTCTTGACACTTCAGAATAGCCAAGAAAGATGGCTTCCTGACTCTTAGCATCAAACTTGTCAAGATTTTCTTTATTGTTGTTATGAACAAAGCATTTGCACCCAAAGGTTTTGAAATAAGATACAGTTGGCTTTTTGTTTTTCAATAATTCATAGGGGGTTTTTATGATTTTTGGTCTGATCAAAGCTCTATTTAGAATGTGATTTGCTGTGTTTACAGCTTCAGCCCAGAAGGATTTGGGCAAATTGCTTTCTAAGAGCATGGATCTAGCCATTTCCACAAGAGTTCTATTCTTTCTTTCCACAACTCCATTTTGTTCTGGAGTTCTTGGTGAAGAAAACTTGTGAAATATTTGAAGTTCAGCACATAAATCAGAAAAGGATTTGTTTTCAAACTCACCCCCATGATCAGTCAAAATGTTTTTGATTTTATATGGATAAGTTGTTAAGGTAGTGGTACAGAAATTCCTGAACTCAAGACAAGTATCACTTTTGTGGGACAAGAAGATAACCCAGGTAAATCTAGTAAAATCATCAATGATTACAAACCCATATCTTTTGCCACTTAGACTTAAAATTCTTGTTGGGCCAAAGAGGTCCATGTGAAGTAATTCTAGTGGCCTAGATGTGAGTACCTCATTGAAGGTTTTAAAGGATTTCCTGGTTTGTTTTCCTTGGGCACAAATCCCACAAACTTGATTTTCAATATTAGAGAAAGATTCAGGAAGACCCTTAACCAAATTCAGCCTTAACAATTTATTCATTGTTCTGAAACTTGCATGGCCAAGTCTTTTGTGCCAAGTCCATGCAATTTCATCTTTATTGGCAACAAAGCAAAGATTTTCAGAAAAGTTTTTATTAAGGTTGATCATGTAAATATTGTTTTCCCTTTTTCCAAAAAAAATATATTTTATCAGTTGATGAATCAATTATCTTACAGAAATCAGATTCAAACACAACTTTGTGACCTTTGTCACATAGTTGGCTAATACTGAGCAAATTGTAATCTAGACCATCAACTAATAAAACATTATCAACAGAGTTTGAGGAAGATTGACCAACATTTCCAGATCCAATGATCATTCCTTTATTTTTACCTCCAAAAGTTACTGAATCCTTCTCAATCAGGAATGAAAATTTGGCTTTGTCTCCAGTCATGTGTCGTGAACACCCACTGTCAAGGAACCACACATTTGAATTGGGTGCACGACCTTCCTGCAAAATCAATCAATGGAGAGAAGATTTTGGTACCCAAACAGTGTTGGGACCATCAGAATGTTTGAACATTGTCATCAAATCTTTTCTCACCCAAATTTGATTTGTTTTTTATTTTTGTTTTATTACAGTGGTGTTCTCAGTCTTTTTCAGTTTATTCTTTCCCTTAGGAATGAAAACACCAGTGTTCTTGTTTTCAGTAGGAGGGGTGTTTTTCATTTGAACATGAGAATTTAGATGAGGAGGTGGAATCCAAGGATTTTGTTGGTACATCATAAAATTTGGATAGAAGAATTGGGGATGATACCAACATGGGTTGTGATACCATTGGCTCCAAGAATTGGTCCAATCAGCTTGATATGCTGTCTTGGAGGTCCAAGGTTTTTTAAGAATGATTTCCTTTGAATTTTTCTTATTTTTCAAATTTTTATTTGAATTTTTGTTTTTGCGGTTTGTTTTTGTTGATGTTGAGTAGGTCGACCTCTCCTTGACTGGTGTCGACACAACAGCCACAGAATCCTTCTTCTTGTGGACTGGTGTCGACCTGTCAGGTGACTGTGTCGACCTGGTTGCCTTGTTTTGATTTTGAGTTTTTGAAAATTTTGGTGTTTTGCTTGATGTTTGCTTGATTTCAGTGTTCTCAAGACTAGGACCTTTAACAAATTTAATCAATGGTGCTTTATCCTTTTTCTCACCAGATTTATCTTTTTTAGGTTTTTGTTTATTGAATCCTAGTCCATGAGAAATTGAGTTCATTTTGGCTCCCAGCAATGCCTCCAAATTGTCCCTACCTTTTGTAAAGGTTTCAATGACTTCATCCTTTTCCTTTAGCTGGTTTTCCAAGGTTTTGATTTCTTCAACATTTTGTTGTTTGTCTTTGTTTTCCATTTCCAGCTTTTCAGACAGTTCTTTAAATTCATGGGTGGCCTTTTGAGAGGCAAGCTTAAGCTCATCAATTAGGTTCAGGAGATTTTCTTTTTCTTCATTAAGTTCTGTTACCTCATTTTCTAATTCACAAGTTCTTTTGTTTGAGGATTGGTTATGGTAAATGTTTTCAATTTTCTTTTTGAGATGCTTGTTTTCTTTCCTAATTTCAGAGAATTTTTCAACAAGCTCAGCATATGCATCTTGCCAATCCTCAATTGAAAAGTCTTCGAAAGATGTGCTTACCTTTCCATCTGAGCTATTCGCCATGAAGCAGATTTCCTCACTTTCAGAGCTTGAGAATTTTTCTTCTTCTTCCTTTTCACTTGAGTCTTCATCAGATCAAGTGGCTACCATGGCCTTTGGCTTCTTGAACTTGTGAATCTTTTTGTGCTTTTCCTTCTTGTTTTCAGGACATTCTCCCTTCATATGTCCTGGCTTGTTGCACCTGTAACAAATGACAATTTTGTCAGATTTTTTATTCTTATTGGAATTTACATTGGAAAATGAGGTGTTTCTTTTACCTGAAGAAAATTTCTTTTTCCTAGAAAATTTTCCTTTTCTATATTTTAAGAATTTTCTGAATTGCCTGGTCATGAGGGCAATCTCATCCTCATTTGACTCAGACTCATCAGAATTGGTTTTCTGCTGACTCTTGTCTTTATTACTTGAAGAGGCCTTTAGTGCTACTAGCTTGGTTTTAATTATATGTTCTTCATTTCTTTTTAAATTGATTTCATAAGTCATTAAGGACCCTATCAATTCATCCAAAGAAATTTTGGACAAATCTTTAGAGTCTTCAATGACTGTAGCCTTGGTGTGACAAATTGAAGAGAGAGAAGTAGAATTTTCCTTACCAAGTCAGCATCTGAATAATCCTTACCTAAGGCCTTCAGTCGATTTACAATGATCATAAACCTGGCAAATATTTTAGAAATTGTCTCATTATATTTCATCATAAACAATTCATATTCAGAGACAAGAATGTTAGCTTTAGTTTCTTTCACCTGAGATGTTCCCTCATAGAGTAACTCGAGTTTATCCCACATCTCTTTGGCAGATTTGCACATTGAGATTCTCGAGTACTCCTTAGGGTGGACTGCACATTGGATCAGGTTCATGGCACTATAATTCAGAGTGGCCCTCCTAATCTGTTCCCTAGTCCAGGTCTCTTCCTCCTCCTGATTCTCATAGGGACCTACTTCGACTACCTTCTATATTTCGTAGTTTTGGGCTCTAAGGAAGACCTGCATTCTATTCTTCCAATAGGTATAGTCTGTCCCATTGAAAAAAGGTGGCCTATTAATAAAGTGACCCTCAGCCATGAACCCTCTTGAATCCATTAAGATAATTAAATGGTGCAAAGAAGAGATACTTAGCAAACAAACAAGCAAACAATCAAGACACACAGAAGAATCAGAAATTACTCAGATCTAGTGTAAACCCGCTCTGATACCACTTGAAGGATCGAGAAATGATGTGGACAAGATCTAGAAGGGGGGGGTTGAATAGATCTATGCCAACTATTGCGGAAGCTTAATCGATTTAGAAAAACTCTTTGAATCAGAGACAATTTGATAAACGAATTTCACAGATCTGAAGAGAAATTGAGTGAGTTGTGCAAAAGGAGTGTGTGAACAAGTTGATTAGATGAATTAGAACGATCCTATGCATGCATTTAAAGAAAGGTAAATTCAAACCACAATCAGACCAATGCACAGAGATTTTTAGGTGGTTCGGAAATCACACCATGTGATTCCTACATCCACCCCTCACACAGTGAGGATCCACTAAACAACTTGGGTACACCACACCCACTGGAGTCTGACAACTCCAACAACCTGAGTTTACAACTCACACAACCTCTAGAGTAAGACTACTCTAGAACCCTGAGCAAGACTGCTCAACAACACCTTGAGCACAAGACTCAAAACCACTGAGCGGAAAGGCTCACAAACAACTTGCTAGAAAAACACACAAGACTCAGATCCTCTAGCAATAGATCTAGTCTAACAAGAGTTCATTCATGAGACTTATGAATCAACTCTTGCACAATCTCACAATGACTCAGAAGAGACAAAGAGAAATGACAAATTGTATTGAAAGTCCTTGATCTTCAACTATACTCCCTTGTAGAAGATCGAATTGGGAAGAGGCTTGAGTTCTTGAAGTCCCTGGCCGATGCTCTGCACTCTGAACTTTGGGATCTTCCTTGAAGTCTTCTCAAACGATTGCTTCCACTTGATCTGCTTCCTTGAAGTGATCCAATTGCATCTTCAATGTTCAAACTCCACTTCTCATGCTTGGACAGATGAGAATTGGCTTGAGTAATCACCAGGAGAGCAGGAGCAGGGAGGAGAACTCTTCTTGCCGCCAAATGGAATTCTAGAAGGCTCTGAAAGGGTTCTCTTGCGTTGGATGGCCAATAGGAGGGTATTTATAACCTAAATAGTCCAAAGGTACCCTTGGGGTATGTGGGCACACGATCCAAGGCCAATCCATCAATTCCCTAGGGTGCCACGTGTTCAGGAGAAACTTTAAGTCACAGAGTTTTCGGAGTGTGTCGACCTGCCCATAGGGTGTGTCGACACACTGTCCCAGACTGGGCAAAACAGTTCCCTAGGAGAGGCATCTAGTGTCGACCTGAGATAGTTCAGTGTCGACCTGCTGTAGCCAACTGAAAAATAGGCCTTCTGGGAAGGCTCTCTAGTGTCGACCTGACTGCATCTGGTGTCGACCTGAGATAGAAGTCTGTTGACATGTTTCTCTGGGAGTTGTCTCTAGTGTCGACCTGACTTGGGCTAGTGTCGACACTAGTTGACCATTTCTTCATCTTTTGGCTTAGGGCTTGGAGCATTGTGTCGACACCAGTGTGGGGTGTGTCGACACTACCCTTGCAATAAATGTTTGTCCCTGAGAAATAAACACATAAATCATTAGTCAAATGTATTATCATGAATATAAATGATAAATGTGTTTGGAAACATATTTTTTGAATATAGTTATTTCATGTGTGATGTATCTAACATGTTCCAGTTATTTGCATTAAAATCACACCTTGTCATCATCAAAATATGAGGGAAAATGAATTGTATTCACACTCAACCCAACAGTATACGCTGAAGACGTGACGAACAAGGGAGCTGAAAGATTCTATCAGTTACATATGCTGTATACGCTGAAGACGCTCGACTCTCAAATTCACATTAAGCAAGTTAGTTCAGTTTTATTTTGTTTAAAAAGAAAGAACTTAGCTAGGTTTAGGGATCCAAAATTAGAAATACTAATCCGATCGGCGTTCGGTTTGTTCCAGCACGGTCGGGGCGATGAGTGTTACTTGTGGAAACTAACGGAGTTCAATTCGAACTCCCGATTTGAGCTTGACGCTCAAATTCATATTAAGCAAGTTAGTTTAGTTTAAAAATGAAGAACTTAGGTTTGGGGATCCAAAATTAGAAATACTAATCCAATTGGCCTCCGATTTTTTTCAGCATGGCTAGGGCGATGATTGTGACTTGTAAAAACTGACGAAGTTCAATTCGGACTCCTGGTTTGAGCTCGATGCTCAAATTCACATTAAGCAAGTTAGTTTAGTTTAAAAATGAAGAACTTAGGTTTGGGGGTCCAAAATTAGAAATACTAATCTGATTGACCTCCAATTTTTTCCAACATGGCCAGGGCGATGATTGTGACTTGTGGAAACTAACGGAGTTCAATTTGGACTCCCGGTTTGAGCTCGACGCTCAAATTCACCTTCAGCAAGTTAGTTTTGTTTTGTTTTGTTTAAAAAGGAAGAACGTAGCTAGGTTTGGGGGTTCAAAATTAGAAATACTAATCCGATCGACTTCCGGTTTGTTCCAGCATAGTCGGGGCGATGATTGTGACTTGTGGAAACTAATGGAGTTCAATTCAGACTCCCAGTTTGAGCTCGATGCTCAAATTCACATTAAACTAGTTAACTTAGTTTAAAAGTGAGTGAATTAAATCTAAAAATTGAAATAATTTATTACTTATAGTAGTATTTAATTTTAACTTATTATTGTTATATATCTATTGTAGGTTCGTTCCTTCATCGAGTGGCGCCAGAGGAGACGAGGACTAGGAGGACGAGGACGAGGATTCATGATTTTCTTTTCATTGTTATGAACAATTTATGTATTGTTGTGGATATTTTATGTTTTATTATTGTTGACATTTGTCATAATATAGTTTTGTTGTGGACATTTTATGTTTTATGCATAAGTTATTTTGTTAATATATATATATATATATAATTAAAAAAATGGGGACTGATTAGTGACCGAATAGCTTCGGTCGCTATCAGCGATCGATAGCTTCGGTCACTATTTCGGTCACTAAAATAGTGACCGATTAGCGACTGAATTCCTTCGATCGCTATCAGCGACCAAAATATTTCTGTCACTATGTCGGTCACTAAATTAGTGACTGACATAGTGACTGAAATATTTCGGTCGCTATCAGCGACCGAAGCAGTCAGTCACTATTTTAGTGACCATCATAGTGACCGAAAGTAATTCTGTCACTAGTCGGTCACTATTTTAGGGACTGAAATAGTGACTGAAGTTATCGGTCGTTGATGGCGACCGAAGCAATTCGATCACTAGTCAGTCACTATTAGTGACTGATTAGTGACCAAAATTTTTCGGTCATTGAATAGTGACAAAAAAAATTTCTCCAACAATTTCAGTCCCTATTCGGTCACTGGATCATTTAGTGACCCAATAGTGACCGAATTGAGACCGAAATTATTGGTCTCTAAACCCGTTTTTTCTTGTAATGGTACAATCTCTTCTTTTTTTAACCTAGCATCATGACTTGTTAGTCATTAATAAATTATTTATTTTTAACAACTTTCACATTTTTAAACATCTGATAATTACAAGATGAAGTTTTTTTGATATACACGATCAAACAATTTTCTACAAACCTACGACGTTTAGAAGTCTTTATTTTCCATACAATTTTTTAGAGATTAAGTTATTAATTTTGTTTTATTTATAATTTATTTAATGTTGGTTTCCATAATATATAGTCAAAAATATATATTATTGCAAACTCTTTTTGTAATGTGTAAGAAATCGTCAAAAATATTTTACCATTATGACTTTCAATTCACATGGTGTAGAAGAATGAGTCATCAATAAATCTTTTAATTCTATCTTTATCTCTCATGAATCAATCTACTATATCTCAACTTGACTCTCTCTCTCTCTCTCTCTCTCTCTCTCTCATTTCCCCCTTTTTTATTATTTAACTACTCCTCCCTTTAAACTTCCAAAAAATCTCACTGATGGTCTCTCACTCACCAAAGCTCTCTTCTCTCTCAACTTCTCTTTTGATATATTTATTTATAAAATATTATATTTATTTATATTCCAAATTTTATAGATTATCAAAGTAACCCTAATAAATAAAAGTAATTATATTTGTACCCATTGAATATATTTCCTTTTAAAATTTATATTTATAATATTATACTTTGATTTTTGAAGATTGTCAAAGTAATCTAATTGCAAGTACAAATTACTTACAATATATATATATATATATATACTTAAATTTGATATCTAATTTTTATGAAAATTAAAAATAAAATAGGCAAGTAGAAGCAGTTATATAAATATATATATATAGAAATTTTTTGACAGCATATATAGAAATAGTTATATGTAACTCCATTGGTCTATGAAAAATACTTAGTGCCGACCAAGGAAGGCAACGAAGATGATGTGGATTGCCCTGCACAACTTTTTTTTATTTTGTTAATATATCACTACACGTCGGAGCAGGAGGGGAGGGCTGAATTACTACACCCAATCAAAAGCTAATTTGCCTAACAATTCAACTTAATGAAATATATAGTTTAGCACAGTGGAAAGTATAAAACAATAAAACAAGTCTAATGAGACCACTATCTTAATGTGCAGGTAGAAGGGGATAAAAGATATGAAGCAAACTATATAAAGCACGCACAAGATTTTTAAGGTGGTTTGACAATGCAACACATGCACCTACGTCCAACCCTCACCGCAGTGAGACCCACACACTTATCTTGTTTTTGGCCATGTATACAAGACAATCAAAACCCCCACATAGTTGTTTCCTAAGGACAATAGTAACCCCACATGGTTGCTTACCAGGGACAACACAACCCCCCCCCCCCCCATACACATGCGTAGTCCGCAGACCACACCACGTAGAGACCCCTCAGGCTTCACCCTCGACAGTGCACTGCCCGCAAAGCAAAAAATGCTCACACTCAGAGCACAAACACTTGTTCACAATACAAGGATGAAAATTGGTTAGAAGGGACAACGTGACGAACAAATCCGATGAAGAGTCCCCCTATCAAATATTCGCCCTTTTGTGTGATCTCCACCTGATGAACAAATTGTTGAAGAACGAGCTTATGTAAACCCACGTCTAGGTGTTGCCCACAATATAGAACTACTTGCATACATCCTTTGGACCTTTATAAGGGCTTCAACATGTCTGACAATCCATTGGAACAATCTGAGATGTTGTAGTTTGTAGCAGCTCGTCCAGGGCTTTAATAGGACTCCTCTAGGGCTAGAACCTCTCTTTTGAAGTCTAGAGCACCAGATAGAACTTGATAGGGATTGGAAGACATCCCTAATGATGAAACCAACTTGTATTTATAGCCTCAAGTTGTTCCCTAGTTTTAGGAAAGATTCCATAGGAGTCTCATCCAAAAATGGAAACTCTCATTCATTTGCTAATCATGATTGATCGACCGACCCAAGCTCATCGGTTGACCAGCCATACATCCTTCAACCTATGTGAATTTACTGGGATTTTGATCTATGGAACCTTCACTTTTCATCTACTAGTCTAGCTTGTTCTTGCAAGTCTGCTACCTTGTGAATTTTGGTCGACGAGAACTAAGGAGTCGGTCGACCATTTCTCTATAAGATTGTATTTATGTACTATATCACTAATAGATTGTAGATTATTAATGGCAAATTTTTTATGGCGATAGTGAATATTGCCATAAAAAGATAATCTCTTACAGTGAAAATAACACTCGCCATAATACTTATGCGGCCATATTTGTAGGCGCCGTCAAAATTGGCCTTTTTATACGGCGACACTAATACTCGCCATAATAAGTGCACTCTAGTTTATATTATTTACGGTGACACGTAATGTCGCCATAAATAAGTACAATAAATTATGGCGGTCGTCATTATCGCAGTAACTAATTTTACTTATTTACAACGTTCAAATTAAGTCGCTATAAAAATCTGCATAGCCACGTGAAGTAGAATACCATGAAGCATTTACGGCGATATATTGTCACCTTAAATAACTTACAATATGTGTTATTTATGGCGACAATTATCACCATCGTAAATACCATAATTATTTACGACATAATATTGTTGTCACCGTAAATACTATGACAATTACGGTGACTGGATTTGGTCACCATAGATAATCTCCATGTAAGTTTCAACACCATTAAGTATTTATGGCAAGATTTTTTGGCACCGTAAACAATTGATATTATGTATGGCAGTAAAATGGGTCACCGTAATTGACTATGGTATTCATTGCGAGGGTTTTTGTCACCATGTATACTTAGTATATTTACGGCTACCTATTTTGTCGCCATAAATAACTTTCATTTGTCCCCGCCAATGACCCTCTCCCTCCCTTTCGACCCCACCCACCACGATTACCTCCCTCCCTTTTTACCCCGACAGTTGCCATCTCTCAATTTGTGTTCCTACGATCACCGTCGCCTATAGCTATCATCCCCGGCCATGGGGTCTGCTTTCACCATCGTTCCCAGCCATTGAGGTATTGCTCTCTCTCACCACCCACCCCCCGCTGGCCACCGGGTCCTCTGCTCTTCTCCCCTCCACCCCCGCTGGCCGTCAGGTCCTCTACTCTTCTCCTTTCTCTTCTCCCCCCTCCCCCACACAAGCCGTCCCTTCTGTCTGATTTTGTCGCCTTCTTATATTCCTTCCCTTGCATTGGTTGGGCTTCCCTGAAGTGCTTGTGCAAAACTTGCTCTCGCAGTGATTGTGTGCATATGATTGAGCTGACCTGTCCGGTGCGAAACTTTGTCCCCTCTTTATGCCAGTTGTGCTTGTATCGATGTAAAGAAGGTATGGCTTATCATCTTGTTAACTCATTTGCCTTCAAGTACTCCATAACTTGTTATGGACATCTTTTCTTTTATTTTTTTTATTGAGATGTATTTTGTAGAGAAGGAATTGTTGAAGACCTAAAATTTCCACTGTTTCAGCAATTAATTTTATCACTAGTAGTTGTCATGTGTCACCTGCCAAGGTCAATGCTCATCACCATTGTGTGATGCATCATCGATTTTCATACCTTACATTGAATGGGTAATATGCCAACAAATATCTCTAGGATTTAAAGAAGAAGTTATTAAAGTTATCAGTTGTCCAATGGGCGTCACCACCCTTTCAGACAATAAAAAATTTCTGGATGGCATGTTTCACAAAATGTCTACAAATGAGGAGTGTGTTAAGGAGGACTATAGATTAATTGACCCACAAATTGATCTAATTTATTATGCCTACAAAAAACATCTAAATACTATTTGGTTATGTACTTCTACACAAACGTATCGTTTGTAGTGCCAAGACACATTTGATCACGATATAAGTACTACTACATACGATATCAGTACTACAATTTGGGTTCCTAGTGGCTTGGGCCACTAGCCTACAACCGAAAAAAAAATGTTATGCCAGCACCTTTCCATTTTTCTACAAGTGTTTGGCCTAGCTCCATGTGAGTGCTACCTATATATGCATCTGGACAATTGGCATTCAGATTGAGCAATTGCTCACTAGCTAGAGCTTATCCTAATTCTAAGGCAAAGGTAGAGTTCTAAAGCACACCTTTAATAGGAAGTGATGTGATGGACTTCACTTTTTTTTTTTAAATGTGGATGGTACCACAGATTAAAATAGATTTTACATATTTCTCCTTAAACACATATTTTCTAATTTTAGACTATATATTCTCTAAAATTCTGAAAAATACATTCCCTACATTGCTAAAGACTCTAATACACATAAATTTCTAACAATACTTGCCATCTTTCCGTTACCTCCTATTTTTCACTTGCCACTTTCACGTTTCTAATTTCTTGGAGGCTTCTCAAATGCATGGTCATTTGATATCTCATTCTTGAGCATGTTCCATTTAAACACTTTTGATATCCATTCTTGTCATTCTAGTAACCTTTCCCCTCCCCTCATTCTTGAGCATGTTTCAAATTGTCTTTGGCGCCCAATCAAAGTTCAAATGTATTTCACAGATTAACTTATCATTTCTCTGACTGAATATATTTTTGCTTATCTGATAGGATCTCTCTCCTCCTGCAACATAAGAAAAGCATTTTCATTCCATTTCTGACTATCTGCAAGACATACAGATAGAAAGCAAAAAGAGGTATGAGCCATCTGACAAAAGACTTCACGAGTCTAACATTTGTCTTGCATTTAATGTCCACAGGTCCACCTCTACACAGAGTCAACATCTTGGACATGCTGCTGACAACCTTGGAAGTGCACACTAGCTCGAACATCTTCCTCCACTCCAAGTAGCCAGTAGACAGAAGAAGGAAGTTGTTAGACTCAAAGAAGAAGAAGAAGAAGAAGAAGAGTAATAGTTCAGAAAGCTCCAACGGCTATTAGTCAAAGCATCTGTTCTAAGCTGCTTCATATAAAGTGAGAAGAAGAAGGAGAATAACATGAATAATAGACGAAGAGTGAAAACCAGAAGATCATTCAAAGAGTGTACATCCTGTGAGAAGCTCCAACTCTATACACACTCAAGCAAGAAGAAAGGAAGAACTCGAGCCCATTCAAGTTGAAGCAATCACGCATTCTTCTCTCTTCCTTTCTCATTCTCTCTTTGTGTGTCTTTGTGTATTTGAGAGAGAGAGCTGGGGGTTTAGCCTAAGGAGAGTCTTTAATTGTAAACTCTTTCCTTCTTAGGCTTAGTCTCAGATCAAGCATTCCATTGTTTATCTTGAGCTTAATCTAGGGGCTTCAGGTCCTTGCTTCTGTGTTCAGAAGTATTCCTCTTCTGTTGAGAAGAGAAGACCAACGGTGCTGGGTGGGGTGTCCAACTGTGGGATTGTACACAGTGTTCCACTTGTTTAGAAGGGAAGACCTACTGGAGTGTGTACTAGTGAGTTACTTCTGAGCTCGTAAAAGAAGCACCTGACTGAGGTGAAATAGTGGGTTGCCTTTTTGCCGGGGAAAGAGAAGAAGACCAGCAGGGGCTGGGTGTTGTATGTCCTTAAGGGGGACAGCACCCTTGGTTAGTGAAATCCCAAGAGTTTGTTTGGGGACTGGACGTAGGACTTCCATGTGGGAAGGGCCGAACCAGGATAAATTCTCGTGTCCATTTGTGTGATTGTTTATTTGCTTCCACACTGCTTCTCTTTATCTCCTCACACAACTGCATTCACTAACCGAAGTTTTCAAGTGGTGTCTTTGTTTTAGATTTCAGATTACTTATTCACCCCCCTCTAGGTTAGTCTTACTGCCATACCATGTGGGCCAACAGTACTTACCTCTATTGTTGGGTAGAGATCTAGTCATATTAGAGGATGTGGTTGCGGTCCAAGGCTAGCTTTCAAATCGGTTGTTACAACAACTACAATTGCTGGACTTCATGCCCAAGTGAGAAATAAATATGAAGAGATATCACAGATGAAAGAAATGATTTTCAAACAACGTGAAGATATGGCAGTGATTCAAGAAAAAATGGAGAACTAGAGGGAAGAGTTGAATACTCATCTTGAGGATATGATGAACCAAAGATTTATGGATATGATATCTCAATTTTAGAATAGACATTTGTGATGAAGACAATATTATATTTTATAGACATTGTAAGTTGTGTGAATGTGATGTGTTTATTGTGATAGACTATTTATAATATTTAATTTTAATTTGTTAATGACATGTTGATAGTGATAATTGTGTAAAGAACAGTTCATTTTAGACATTTTATAGATATTTTACGGGTGTTTTGTAGGATTTTTGAATGCTTATGGTTACTATAAATCTTTTTACGGTGACTTTTATCGCCGTAACTAAGTATTTAGAGTAATACATTTGCAAGTATTTATGGCGACATTGTCGCCATAAATACATATTTATGGCGACTAAACTTGTCGCTTTAAATAGTTGTTTTTTTCCCAAATGTTATTTATGGCGACAAATTAGTCGCCATACATAAGTTTTGTGGCGAGAATCAAACTCGCTATAAATACATACTTACGACAACATTTTAGGTCGCCGTAAATATGTATTTATAGCGACTTACTTTTGTCACCGTAAAATCACAAAGGTGACAGAATAATTTGCGGCGATAGAAATGTCGAGAAAAAGGATTTTGTGGCGGTATTCTTATTATTTACAGTGCCTTATGTCGCAGTAAAATATGAAGTTTCCTGTAGTGAATTTTGACCCATCTAATATAAGCTCAAGCTTTAACCTCCACATCTTGTGCACTTCTTGCACACATTCCATGTCTTAAAAACTTGTCTTTTCACACTTAACGAGACTCATTAGATCCTGAAGATAAACATGAAATATCAAACATATGAGATCAAATCAAACTAGAAACTCTTCACATATGACTGCATCTTGTCAACATCAAAATCAACACAGTGTTTTATTATCATCAAAGTCAACATATTACCACATCTTTAACTTAGTTGGATCATATAATTATACAATCACAAAAAATAAGAATTTAGGACAAACTTAGTTATCTTCATTCTTTTTTATATTTCAAATTTCTACAAATGTGGTATATATATTGTTATGATAAAATTCTTTGTCTAAATAGAAAAAGCTTATTATAAATCATGTTCAAATCATCCATAGAAAGTCATTGCAACATAATTGTAACTTTTTGTCACAAATCTAAACTAATGGTTTCCATTATTTTGAAAAGTTAATAAAAAACCAAAGAAAATATATAATTCTTAGCCATACGTGTGAAGCACGTTAATTTAACTAGTAAACTTCTAATAAGAAAAAAGTGACAGAAGTAACAGTTATTAATAAAGATGTAGGCTATTTTATTTTCAGATTAGATTCTAATTATTGATTAATTTATATAAGAAATTCATCAAATAATACCTGTCGTAATACAAATGCAAAATAATATAATCTTACCATACGGTTGGACGGCATTGCGATTCTGTTTTTGGCAGCGGCAAGTGGGACTCAGTTCTGTATTACCTAACCAAAACCGAAGGAGAAATAATTATTGCACTTATAAATGGACTTCTATCTTTTTCATTTGTCAATGTACTTGTGGCCATTGTGCCCATCCAATAAGAGATAAAAAGTGTATTTGCAAGTGCAATGAAATGAGAAGTGCTCCACCTCAACACATGGTTCAACGTGTCTGAATGAGATAGATTATCCAGCCCACTAAGATCATTGACCCCTTAATCCCGTCTGCCCAAACATGGCCCACTTGAGGTGGCTACCTGAAACACGGTTCATGGGCCTCGCCTGTTCGACCCATTAAAGTTCCGTGGAAACCCCTTCTTGCAATTGCAAAGTGACGCTCTCAACTCCCAACCAACCAACACCTGAACCAAGGACGTGACACTTCTTACTTCTGAGGAGCAAGTTATTATGTCCATGTTGTCCCCTAAACGGGGAATACTAAATATTTTAAAAATGAAAAATGTTATCGACATTACTTTCTATAAAAATAATCAGAAATAGAAATGTACTGCACGCTTTTTTGGGAAAATTGCATACGTAATCTTAGAATACATTGTATTCGAAATTATACTGCTCAGATCTTTTTATTATATTCTATATCCCTATATTCCATGTACTTTATCGTATGTCTTTATCATTTGATTTTATCAATTTAACTAATTAAATTAAGAGAATAAAAAATTAACTGTCACATATAACCCATGGAAAATACTTTCGTGTTCTCTCCCCCTTTGATCTTCCCTCCCAACATGCACCTCTCTCTATGGGATGAGTCGAGTCTATGAGACTGGGCTCTCTCTACCATCGGCACTGGAGGAGGGATATCTTTTTAGGGCCTTCACTTCTCTCTCTCTCACTTTCAATATGGTCTCTCTCTTTCTCTCTCTCTCTCTCTCTCTCTCATTGTGTAGCTCTCCCCCTCTCTCTCTAGGATGAGCCCAGTCCAATAAATTATCTCTGCCACCAACACCAATGTGGGAGATCTCTCTCCCCCTCTCTCTCTATGTCAAGTTGCGACCTTCGAATTTTAGATAAATAAGGTGGTTTTTAGTTCTCTCTCTAGATTTCTAGAGAGAGAAGCTCTGCGTTTTTTCCTCTAGTCTTGGTGGGGTTGGCCGGCCATGGCTACCCCCGGGGGGTCACCTCCAGCGGGTGGCCTATCTTTTGCTAAGGTGGTTGTTGCTTCCCTAGTTCTTCCCGATGCAGGTACGGATGTTCATCTTCCAGCCTTTACGGATCATGGTGAGCGGGCGGTGTTCTTCTCTAAAGAGGAGATAGAAGCATCCCTCAAACCGTTCCTCTTCTCCGTTGTTGCAAAGATGGCGTTCGGGAGGCCGGCTTTCCCCGAGATCAGTTCGCATCTTGTTTGCAGGTGTGATATCAAAGAACCTTTTGTGATTAGTGCCATGGATAACATGCATCTCCTATTGCATTTCAAGTGCCAAGACGACTACCTCAAGGTGCTTCTTCGTGAATCCATATATGTACAAGGCAAACGCTTTCGGTTCTTCAAGTGGACACCGCTCTTCAAGCCCTCGGAGGATCCTACTATTGTCCCAGTGTGGGTAGAGTTCCATGAGCTTTCTATCAATCTTTACTAGAAGAAATTGCTAGCTTCCATCGCAGGTAATATTGGTCCGGTTTTACAAATCACCCATGCTACTGAACTCCTTCTTAATACTAAGGCAACTCGTGTATGTATTGAACTTGATCTCTCCAAACCAAGGCCGGACAGACTGTGGATTGGAATGGGGGATTTTGGAGGTTATTGGCAAGGCATTACCTACATAAATCTACCTCTTTATTGCTTCTCCTGCCATCGACTTGGTCATGCTAAAGATGTCTGTCGATCTACGGGAGGAGGCAACCAAAGGAAAACTCGGGTTATTGCTGTGAATCCTAACCCCCATAGGGCTTGGGTCCGGCTTCGTGAAGGGCCTGCAGCGCATGAAGGTGTTGGTGAGCTTCCTGGCCATGTGGATTTAGCAGACGGTTCGGCTCTTCATTGCTTCCGCTCTGTGACGGTTACCTCCATCCTGGAAAACCAGGATCATGGTGCTTCTGTGGTCTCCGTTCCTCTGGAAGGGGATGCGGAAGTCACCGCCAGCGAAACAGGTGTCATGGTGGCGCCGATGGTCGCTTCTATTGCCATAAACAACCATGGAATTATCGCCCTCAATCCTGGCAGGGATGGGGACACACTGGCGCCTTCCACGGAACTTTCAAAGGATCGGGATACGCAGCCCCTTTCAACGGAAATTTCAAAGGGTGGCATGCAAAAGCCGAATATGTCCAATTCGATCCCACGCGGGATCCTTGCGCCAGATGAGGATGGGTTGCCTGCTGGCGGTGCGGTGGAGATCTCAGCGCTTGATCGTGGGAGATCTATGCTCCCAAGGATGACTACTTTCCTTTCCCAGTCGCACGGCACCAATCTTTTACTTGCTACTGTTGAAGTTCTTGGGCCATCTCCATTACCTCCATCTGCTAAGGATGATGGGCGATCGCTGGGCCCAATAATGGTGGCATCTTCTGCTTATGAGGAAGCAAATACCTGCATTATGGTTAGCGAACAACATCCTTTGTAGGTTGAGGGAGTTGTGCAAGGGGAGGAATATCCCCCTAGGATGGTAGTCGTTGCGGATCCCAATATTGCTCGGGCATCTTCTTCCATGACTTTTGCACAGGTGGTGAGTCAGTCCCCATCCATAGTGGGGAAGTCTACTATGGGAGTGAACTCCAATCCTCCTTCCAGTGGGTCATCTTCTGGACATCGGATCTCATGACCAGGCCGCAAGGGGGGAGTTAGGATTTATTTACCGATCACCCGTGAACGTTCTCCTAGCCCTGTGCGTCCAGTACATGCTATTCACATACCTGATCAAGCACCAAATTCAGATTTGAGTATGAAGTTTTCGTCCATTGCAGATCTTGCTAAAGCTGAAAATATTTTCATGCCTGGGTTTCGATTTGATCAAGAGACATCAGAAATAGATTCGGATGAAGAAGACATGGAGCGTTGCTCACGTCGACCAGGCTTACGCCCTCGGGCTGTTCTTCGGCGAACCCACTCGTGGGATAGATCTTCTATGGAGTTTTAGATAGTCCTTTTTCTGCTGTCGATCTGTATTTGGCTTTGCCTCTGGTTGTCAGAATCTTTGATTATTAATAAAATACCTCGGCCAACTTTGGCCATTACTGAAAAAAAAAAAGTTGCGACCTTCGTAAATCATGGGATTGGTTGATGCCCATATCATCTTTGCATCACCATTGTCATTCACAGTTAACAACTATAGCGCTATCTCTCTCTCTCTCTCCCCCTCTGCCTCTCTCTCTTTCTCTTCCCATGCAGAGACACAATCTCATCTCTCTCACTCTTCATTCTCATCCCTCTCTAGAGGGATATTTTAATAAATTTGTCTATTATTTAACAGTTCTATTAAGATGACAATGGAATATTCCTACAAATCTAATGGCTTTAACTGTGAGGACATAATCCATTAATTTTTGGATTCTAAAGGTATAGAATATAATATACAGATTTTAAAGGTATAACATTAAATACATTATATTTCAAGAGCATGTATGTAATTTTCTCTATTTTTGGAGGGGGTGTTGGTTGTGTGTTTGAAGAACAAATGAATTGGTAGAGAGATGATATAAAGGAGCAAAATAGTGGAACAAATGAATTGGTGAATATCTTATTGTACTTTTTTTTTAAATAAAAGGGTGCAGAGAAAACAAGCCAGCTAGGTGCACTATCTCCCAGTAGGAGATAGTGTTCTCACTCCCCTGGTTGTGTCCCGCACCAAAATTTTATTAATATCAAAAGAGATCCGTTACAGAATGCAGCGGGGCATACCCCTGGAGGCTCAAAGATTATATCAATCTGACAGAAGGGAGACCGGCTTTATCAAGTGCAGCCGGTCCTTTACACACAGAAGGGAGACCGGCTTTATCAAGTGCAGCCGATCCTTTACACACAGAAGGGAGAGAAGAGATGCTATGAAAAACTAAGGACCCGCGTTTGTCGCACGCGTATGCAGCCAAGGCGTCTGCCACCCTGTTCGTTTCCCTGTAAGCATGAAACAATTGAACATAAGACTTGCTTAGGAGGGAGCTAGCTTGACGCCACCACTAGGTACAGTTCCACGATGGGCAACGGTTAGAACTAAAAGATTGAACCAGCGCAAGGGAGTTGGAGAAGACAGTGGAGATGTGAATGCCATAATGATCTGCCAGTCTTAATCCATCACAAAGAGCACGGGCCTCAGCAGTTAAGTTGTCACCTTGACCATAGAAGAAAGCAAAACCCAGACAGATATCACCCGTGGAGTCACGTATGCACCCACCACCGCCATAGGGTCCGGGATTACCCTTACTGGCACCATCCATGTTGAGGCTAAAACCAAGCTGGGGAGGAGTCCACCTGACCAACTTAGGCATTTTCGTCTTGACTTTAGGAGTAAACCCATATTGTATAAGAATGCTGTGTTGCAGCTGGGTACACTCCTTCTTGAACATAATGCCTTGGACAGCGACGTTAATAGCGAACTTGATATCAAAAATAATGCTATTCAGAGATTTGACCTTGGAGTCATATCTTTTGGCACATCTGAACTTCCAAATCTCCCAAAGGATTAACAGAACAGCATAAACAGATATGAAGTCGAAGGCAGACTGGCGATTAGAAGCAGATAAAATATTCCATAAGGTGCTGGATATGTGGGAGACGATAGAAGTGCATTGGATAAGAGGCCTAGCCCAGCACCACAATGAAGTATCAGTCTCTCCTGTGAGAAGGAGGTGGTCAAGCTCTTCAGCCGCTGAAATGTTGCAACAAGAACACTTGGAGACAAGATGGATACCACAGGCAGAGATGCGATCATCAGTGGGGATGGCACGGTGCAGAACATGCCAGCCAAACATAGTCGCCCTGGGGTTATATGCATTGTGCCAGATATTGAGCAGAGCTGGGCAGTGGACGCCCCTCGGCCTGATGACCTGAAGAGCAGAACTAGTAGAGAAAAGCCCATAAGTATTAGTACTCCACACACACATGTCAGGAGAATTCGACAGATTAATGTTGTCCAGCACCAGTCGAATGGAATCTATCCTCCTTAAAGGATGGTCAACATTAGTAACCACATCTTTAACTGAGTAAGAAGGCTGCTGAGATAGATGAGGAAGAGAGTTAATAAGTGGGGCACTACCAACCCACGTATGGCGAAGATTATCAATGTCCTTACCATCCCCAAGAATCCATCTTCTGTTCTGCATAAGAAGAGTTCTGGCTGCATTAAATACTTCTTTAGAGATACCTGTGGAAAAGGCTTTGGTTGCTTCGGATAAAGGTGAGAGATGGAACCTGCTTCTAGCACACTTAGACCACAACGATTGGCGATTCATAGCATTCCAAACGAGTTTAGCCATCAGAGAAACTTGGGCATGCCATAAACTTCTAACAACCAGACCTCCTTCCTGCTTCGGCCTCATGATATTTTCCCAAGAAACCCATTGTCTGCGCCGAACACCATCCACCCCATTCCAGAAAAAGGAGGCACAGTACCTCTCAATGGTATGAATGACAGATTTAGGTAGGCACGAGGCAAATGCAGTGTAAATTGGTATTGAACAAAGGACTGAGTTAACTAATATAATTCGCCTTGCTTGAGAAAGCATCTTGGATTTACAGGAAGCCAGTCTATTACTAACTCTATCAATTATGTGTTTATAATGGGAAACAAGGGTACATCCAGTGGTGATGGGAACACCCAGATATGAAAGAGCGCCTTCCTGTCTTTTGAATCCAGTCTGAGCCTGGATGTGAAGAATGGAGGCAGCAGGTGCTTTATGAGAGATAACAAAGGAGCTTTTGGATGCATTTACCTTCTGCCCGGATGCAGCCTCATATTCTTTCAAGAAATCCAGAAGTTTAGCAATGTTGTTGACCTGACCATTAAGAAAAATAAGGGTATCATCGGCGTATAAGAGATGAGATATAGAAACACAGCCCCAGTGACCCCTGAAAGGAGTAATGGCTCCAGAGGAGAAAAGCATGTTCAAACCTCTACTAAGGACCTTTTCCATAATGATAAAGAGGGCAGGAGCTAAGGGGTCGCCTTGTCTGAGGCCTCTAGAAGATTTAAAGTAACCCACCTGATGCCCATTAAAAAGAGTAGAAAACCAGCAATTACTGATAAGCATCCCCACATAAGATACAAAGCGGGAAGAAAAACCAAATTTCCGAAGAACCGCAAATAGAAATTTCCACTCCACCCTGTTATAAGCCTTCATCATGTCCAGCTTGAAAATGATGTTATTACCACGAACTTTTTGGTTAATATCTTTCATCATGTGTCTAGAGATAGACACATTCCCAATAATAGACCGGCCTTTCACAAAAGCCCCTTGCTCCTCAGAAATTATAATAGGCAGAATGCTGGTTAAACGGCCTGTGAGAATGCGAGATATGATCTTGTAACAAAAGTTACAAAGTCTAATGGGTCTGAAATCACCAAAGGTATGAGGATCCTTATTCTTAGGAATCAAAGCAATTAAGGATGAGGTTGCACCACGGGGTAGAGGATAACCCTTGAAGAAATCTTGAACAGCATTAACAACATCTTCCCCAATAATACCCCAACAAATACAGTAGAAAGACCCCGGAAAGCCATCAGGTCCAGGGGCCCCCTTCTCATTCATAACCTTAACCGCATCATAAACCTCAGCGCTGTCAGGGATAGCACACAAAGAAGAGTTCTGCTCATCGTGAATAAGCGGGGATCACCTACAACAAATCATCATTTTCCATAGGAAGTTCAGAGGTGAGTAATCCTTCAAAGTAGGAAGACGCAGCCTCTTTAAGCGCTTCCTGGTCTTCACACCATTGGTCAGATCCCTGAATCTTGAGTCTATGTATGAAGTTCCTCCTCCTATTATTCTTCACTACTGCCTGATAAAAAGCATTATTCCTATCTCCATTATGCATCCATTCCATTCTAGATTTTTGACACCACAATTTTTCCTCATTAATAAGAGTGCGACAAAGCTGAGCATGGGCAGCAGACATGGCGACTCTATTAGCCTCTGACGGATTAGAGTCGAATTCATGTTCAGCTAGATGCACCTGAGCCTCAGCATCACCAATAGCATCCTGCACATTACCAAAGACATCCTTGTTCCAGGTCCGAAGCGCATATTTAACTACTTTCAGACGGGAGATCAAAGTATCAAAGGAATAATATTTTTTTTCAACCCCATGCCAAACAGAAGAGACAACGGACATAAAGGTATCATGGGATGCCCAGATATCCAAAAAAACAAAGCGGCTTTGCGGCTTCACAGTAGGTTTTTGAGATATCAGCAGAGGCGAGTGATCAAAAACGCAACGAGGAAGGTGGCGAACAGTAGTATCTGGAAGATTATCATGCCAGTAAATATTAAACATAGCCCTGTCTAGTCGAGCTCGGACCGAAGCACAACCAGTCCGTTTGTTGGACCAAGTAAAAGGCGATCTGATGTAACCAGCATCAAACAAGCCAGTAGTCATGATAAAATCATTAAAATCAGACATAGAGGTAGAATTAGACAAGTTACCACCAGACTTTTTAGAAGATTGAGAAATACAGTTGAAATCGCCCGCGATCATCCAGGGAACATTACTAAAGGATTGAGCGAAAAGGAGAAGATCCCTGAACAGATCTCTTCGTATGACCGGGTTGCAGTCAGCGTACACAACAGTGAGGTAGTACATAGAAGACATGCCAACATTACACCGAAGTGAAATAAACTGAGATGTGGATGCAGCAACCTGAACGGAATCTTGCGAGTTCCAGAAAACACAAATCTTCGACTCATCACCCATGTTACCAGCATATCTATCCATACGCAGGGCTTGACACAGACCAAGCGCCTTGTTAAGAGAAGTTTTTGATTCTGAAATACCAACAATATGAGGTTTATGTTTCATGACAGTATTTTTAAACTCTTCTTGGAGGCAGCATTGGCCACCCCCCTAATATTCCAAATGAGGGTAGTGCAATTCATGAGGAACTATACCCATGGCTAGTACCAGCAGCTTTCGCCTTCGCCCTCGTTCGCATGCCCAGGCCATTTTTTCCCAGATGTTCCTTAATTATCTCCTGATCTGGCATAAGAATATTTTCTTGCATAGCCAAGATCTCAACTAGGTCCTGAATACTCAATTGCTGTAAAGGCAGTACACATTCATTAAACCGGGGCTTAGAAAGTTTGGTGTCGCGAGATGTGGAGGGTGATCTGCACTGGGCAACGACTGTAGACCCGCCATGCACGTGCATTTCCTCTGGCAAAGGATCCCCCAGCCCCACGTCGTTTCCAGGGACGTCCTCCTCATGCCCATGCATGTAGGTATTCCCTGATGGAGCCACTGATGGCCTCATCTGCTCCGGAAGGGGATTTAAAGAATCAGGCTTCAACTGCACCAACTGCATATTATCCTTAGGGGATCCAACATGAAGACCTTCCATTAAGACCTCGGCATTGATCTGGGCATTTGCCTCCATCTGCGTGTTAGCCGGCATCGCTGGATCAACTGGATCTTTCCCATCATTAATGGAGTCAAACTGATTGCTATCATTTAGTGCGCCATCATCTTTCCGCTGCCATTGTTTTTTCTTCTCGTCTTAGTAGGACGCTGCCAGGATCCCCCATCATGATCATCCTTTTCCTCAGGGCCAGAAACCTTATTGCCAATGGGATGTTTCCTGTAACATTCATTAATGCTATGACCTAGCTTATGGCAGTAAGAGCAAACTGGCGGAACTCTGTGATATTGAACCTTCTGCCAAAAGCCATCGTTATCACAACCGACCCAGATCCTTTCCGCTCTGGGTTTTTTTATATCTAATTCCACACAAACAAGGGCTTCGTGGGTTTGCGTCATGGCTTTGGAAACCTCATGAATTTGCAGCACACTACCAAAGTTGCCTGCGATAGATCTTAGAAAGTCTTCATGGTAAAAATTAACCGACAATAAAGGGAATCCGATCCAGATGGGGAGGGAGTCACCATCATGCTCAGAAGGTTCCTCCATGGCGGGGAGGGAGGCCCTCCCGCCAACCCAGGGCGGCGGCGGCCGACCAAGACGAAGCAAACCCTAGCAGAGTGCCATTAGACAAAAAACGGCAATTCTGATACCTGGATAGTCCTATCCAACTTCAATCTTATTGTACTTAAAAACTGTTTTTTCTTATAATTGTCACTGTCTCTTTTGTAAAAGATTGATTTCGGTCAAAGATAAAAGTGTAGAAGGACTTCAAAGTTGAATACATCTCTTAAAGGGAGTAATTTGCTACTCGCTTAGGACATTATAAGTGACCCTGCGACTCCACTTCGCATGTATCTTGAGCAGACGCTAGTCCAACTATGCTCATTTTTTTTTTGGTTGAAATCCAATGGCAAACGTCATTGTGTGAATGCAGCTTGTCTTGGGTTCGATATCCGGGGCCCTTCCCTCCCAACCCATGCCTTGCCGCCTTAAATCCATCCTGGAGAAAATGCCTAATGCGCACAAGACACAATCATTGCAGGTATTGAATCTTGCACCTCAGTGTGCAGCAACGTGCCCCACCATTCGGGCTTGTCTTTGCGCACCAACTATGCTCATTTTTCTGTCTCCTAAATGCATCTCTCGTGCGAGGAATTCATTTGGCTCAATTTTTTATTCAACCAGTGTTGGACCATGGATTTGATCTGCGTGGTTCTAATAAAAATCCAAAACCATCTGTTTTTTTTAAACTAAAATATTATTTATACTTATCAAAAGATGAATAAAATTTTCATGATCAAAATTTATTTAATTCGGTTAAACTTCATTTTATGATAAAATCATAAATCTAAGGAAGTTGTTAATTTATTTCCTGTATGAAGCACATCTCTATTGGTAGTAGTTTTGAAATTGCTAGTTGTAATGGGTTTCTGTCATGGTTCATCAATTTTATCACCCATGTGCTGGACGAGTACTTGAGTCACTTGAGCAATGTATAGACCTGAATCTGTACTAAAAATAATACAAGCTATAATCTTTGTGCGGAGGCTCTCGTTCCTCTCCCAATTCTCTACCCGATTATCTAATCCTCGACTGGTTAATTATCACCTTCCCAACTCTACTATATCGATTTTAAGAAATTTATACTTCAATTAATTATTAATTAAACTATAGTACATGTATGAAAATTTTAATTATCTAAGCAAACAATTATTATAGTTGTTGTTAGGGGAGGGGAGAGAAATACCTAGAGAGAAGAGAAAGTTACCCTTGTACTCTAAAGTATGTTCAAGTGTACATGACAAAAATTTTGGTAATTATTCCACTTAGATAAATAAACCAATATTTTTTTCAAATATATAGGATTGAGAAATAATTCTCCAAAAAAAAATAATGTTCTACGATGTCTATTCGATTGAAGTATTAACTTAGACCTAGTGACAATTTTGTCTTTAATATTTTAAAGAGTACATAATATGAGCATTAGAGAGAGAAGGTTAGCAATTAAAGGGGAAAGGAAAGAGTGGTGGCAGAGGGGAGTAGAAAGGACGACATTTGTTGATGAGAACCATGTTTGCGAGCAGGTGGAGTGGAGTGTGAGGGCTCTGCAGCTCTTCGGTAGGAGAGAAGTGTTATTAATTTTTTTTTTGGTAGAAGGACGGAGTCTTTCAACTCTCAGAGTAAGGTAAAGTAAAAAGTACATAACTTAAAAAAATGTCATGTTATAATGAATGGCTCCAATTACATATTGTAGTCATTCCCAAAAATCTAAATTCGTTTAAAAAGACATCATATTTAAAGTGATTTCCTCTCAACAAAATATGTCTTTGAACTTTTCGGTAGGAGAGGTGTTACTTGAACAACCCCAGCCACAATTAGCTATTGCCGATAGTTGGCTTCACACCTTTCGGTAGAACTGACCGCCCTCCAACGACAGTCGAGTCACTAAGAATCAATTGATATCAGGAAAAGTTGTGGGTTCATGCTTGAAAACACCGAAATCAAATTCACCAATCAGTATTGAACAAACTTGAAAGGGCTTCTAAAATGACCAAGAATCAATCAAATTTCTTTTTACTAAAGAAAATGAAGTATAATGATCTGTTTCACAGGGCTTTTTGACGATGTTTACCCCCACCAGGGCAACCATGCAAAACACTCGCACATAGTTAGGGAAATCCATCTACTTGTAGGTACATCCACTTCCCACAGGAGAGATCCCCATCTACTCCACCTCTGTTCCTCTTCCCTCAACGACAGAGGTTCACGTTTTCATGTATTCCTGTTCAACACATTATGGTGAGCAAGGGCAACAGCACTATACCCATTATGGTGGTGGAAGGCCAAAAGAGAATGCATTACATTGGTAAGGCTGAGCAATGCTAATTAACCTACCACGCGGTTGTCTTTCAATGAACTATATAAAGAAATTTTTATATTGAAATGGGACTAGCATATTCATATATATGCTAGAAAAAGGAAGAAAAAATATGACAATAAAAAGATAAATGGAAATCCAAATACCAAGGTGGCAAACAAATACATCCGCATAAAATAGAAAATCATGACTGTTGGATCCCTGTAAATTTTGATGATCACAAAACAATCTTATTGTTTGCTAACGTGTTTGCAAAGTAAATATAGAAAACAGGACATTTCATCAAAGCAAATGGACTCACAAAGAAGCCCCAATTATTTTCTGCCTATTGGAGTCGACCTCAAAGCTTCAAAGGAGTCGACCTCACTGTCTTCAGTTTTTCAGAGTCGACCCTGACATATGTGAAGGAGTCGACCCCTGTTAAAAATCATGTTGAGCAATTGAACCAGAGTCGACCCCAGCCTTATGAAGGAGTCGACCCTAACTGTGCTCAGTTGTTTGGAGTCTGATAAGTACAAAATTTTTAGTGTTAAATTTCGTACATTTAGTTAATTTTAGACATCAGTTGTCCATAAATAATGTGCAATTTGATTTTAATTCTCATTTTCATCCATTAATAGGTTTTCGAGCGTATTAGTTAAATAATTTTAAGTAGAACACAAAGTTAGATTCTCATTTAATGAAGTGAATATTTTTTAAATAGTTTGACTAATAAAAATATTTTCTCATTTACATAGTATATAAATAAATCATTGATCTTAGAATTTCTTAAGTCATCTTTTGTAAATATTAGTTCATAGATAAATCAAACTTTAAATCTTAGTTAAATAAATAAAAAGTATTTACCTAAATACCATACCCCTTCATCACCATTGATCCATTACACCAATCTCTCATCCAACCTTGCCACGTACCCCAACCCATTAAATAAATAAAACACTTTTAACACCCCTCTTTTAATCATGCCACAACCCCCATACCCATTTAACCATTTTTTAACAAAAATTCAATATTAATCTAACCATTTTTTCTCATTTTTATTGTAGTCTTCTGCCTCATCCGTCAGAAGCTTCACGAAGATGGCACAGCTGCTGTGTGAAGGAGGCTCTGCGGGCCGAGTCTTCTGGAGGCGGCGACGAGGCTATGGAGATGAGCAGATGAGCATGGCGGCCCAGCTACTGTGCGCGATTATTGGATCCGGCTGAAGCGGTGCTGGCCAGGGCAGCTGGAGCTGGCGCATGCAGAAGATGGAGGCGGTGCAGGGCCTGGGCGGCCAGCGCCCAGGTGAACCAGATCTGGGGCGGATGGCGCGGCCAGGGAGACCAGGGCGCGGCCAGGAAGAGCAGGCGCTTCTGGTGTGTGGGGGCGTGCGTGGCCGGTGCTGTGCAGATGGCACCAGGGGTTGTGCACTGCGGCTGGGCTTGTTCTGCAGGTGACCCAAGGCAAGACGGGTGTGAGGTGGCGGCGTCCTGCTGAGGTGGCCAGATGGGTTTGGGCATGTGGCGCACGCGGCTGATGCTGGAATGCTGGACCTGGTGTGTGAGCGGCCAGATCTGTGCGCTGATGAAGCTGTTGGGTGTGTGCAGAGCAACATGAGCAGCATCCGGTGTGCAGGCGGTGTGGCGCGGCCAGGAAGACCAGCGCGGCGGCCCAGGCTGGTGGGTGATCTACTGTGGAAGCTGATGCAGCCGTGCGAAGCAGGATCCGACGTGTACGGCAGATGGTGATTTGGGGAGAGCGATGGCGGATCTGGCCGTTGCGGAAGATGGAGGCGATGGCCAGGGCATGTGGTGTTGAGATGGTGATCCAGGTGAGGCTGGCGTGGCGATCCTGGTGCAGAGTTGAGGCGGCAACCAGATCTGGGCGGGAAGAAGATGGAGGCCCGGGCACCTATAAAAGGGACCCCAAGGCCCTCAGCTCGGGAGTTCAAGTTTTTTGGGAATTTTTTGTAGCTTTTATTTTTCTATTCTTCCAGTTCTTAGGAGAGTTCCCTGGTTCGGTTGGTTAGGATTTCTTTTAGGAATTTTAGGTTCTTTTTCTTGTATTTTCTTCTCTGCAGAGCTATGAGGAGTTTTGGAGGTTTTAGATTTTTTTTTTTAGTTTCCTCTTTTGTAATTTTCCTTTCCAGCAGAGTAGAGAAGGAGATGGGTCATTTCTTTTAGTTCTCTTCTGTTCTTTCACAGACGAGGGGTTGGCCAGTGAGAGTTTTGAGATTTTTCTTTGCCATTTCGTTCTATATTTTTTTTCCTTTCGGATGCAGGAGAGGGAGACAACTTTTCCTTTATGAATTGTTCTTCTATTTCTGCTACGTTTAGTGCGATCAATCTATTTACTCTGTCCATTGCTTTTGTTCTACCTTCTTCATTTCTTCTGTGCAGTGAATTCACTCAATAGCAATTTTTTGTCTTCTATATTGCAGAGATCGACGGGTGAGATCAGTGTTGTTCATCATTTTTTTTAGATAGTTCTTGCTGAGAGGAGCCAACCCAGTGCATTTAGTTTCCATTTGATTTCTCTGTGTTTTCTTCTTCTGTGCTATGAGAAGAACGATTACTGGCAATTTTCTTTGGTGTGTTGATTTCTTCATTTCTTCTGTCAATTGTTTCTTTCATTTTTGCCGTGTTTGATGAGATGGATCCATTGTGTCTTCTTCCTTTCTTCTGCATTTGGTGGCGGCTGGCAGTTGGAGCATTTGAAGAATCCCAATGTTGTCTACAGTAGAGAAGTCACACAACAACCAGGACCTCCTTTTCTTGGTTAGTTTCAGATTTGTTCGGCGTCTGGGAGTAGCAGAAAGCTTCTGAGAGATAGAGAATTTGGTGCTTCTTCAGTATGTTCTTTCTTCTGTGAGATTTCTACTTCATTGGTGATATTCTTCTTCCATCTGGACAGATCAGGAGTTTGGCATTGCGGTTTTAGATTTCTTCTATTGTTTTCTTGCTGAAGCTTAAGAGATTGTGAAGGAGATGACTGTGCTTGTATTTGTTGTTCTGAAGTCTATGGCATCGTACTGTCCCTTTTTATTTTTCATTCCTCAAGCTGTGAGGGTACAGTAACCTGAACTTCTCATAGTTCATATTGTTCTCCGTGGAAAGAATATTTAATTTGATATGTCACCAGGAGTTCTTAGTTCAATTTTAACGCATTGATAATTGAAGTCTTGTTAGTGCTTATTTGATTAGTATCACAATAAATTTCTGTTTCTTAATTTTCTATTCGATCTTTGAGTTGTGAGGAATTGATTGGTGCAATTTACAGAATTAATTCTCGTGCAATGTTATCTCAATGTTATTATGTCCGTTAGAGAGGTTTCAAGTCAACGTAGTTTAAGTCAAATTCTATTCAGCCTCTCCGTGGATATGACCTGTTCTCACCATTTTGCTAGTTCAGTTTTTCTATTTTAATTTGTGAGACAGTTTAGAGGAAGTGTGCATATTGATTGTGATAGGAACTCTGGACAACGAAAATGCACAGTCAACTATGCCGCGCGTTTCATCTTGGCACCGTTGCCGGGGAGGCATTAGAGTTTGATTTAATTCTGCTTTTGATTTGATTTCATTTGCATTGGGCTTTTTATTGACTTGTTGTTGGGTTTTCATTTTAGATTTGCACAAGGAGAGGAACTTGGATGTTGGGCTTGACCTTTGAAGCCCATTGGAGGAGGAGCTTGCTGAATTTTTTTTAATTGCTTTTAATTCCGAATTTTAGATAGAAAGAGTGTGAGTGAACTTTGTAGTGAGGCTTTGATGTATTCTCTGTGCATGTACAGAGATTTCTTTCACGTTGGCATGTAATAATTGGCCTTTTGGTGGTTTGAATTGTTTGGATTTAGTTTATATAGTACCACTTTATATTTTCTTAGCTTCATTTCATTTAATTCAAAAACCAAATAAAAATTAAAAAAACTAAAATCTAAATTTTTTTTTCCAAATCGTTCTTTCATGTTAGCCGTTTGATTTGTAAATAAAAATTTCATTTCTCAAGATTAGAATCTCATGTTTTAGGACATTCATCATCTTAATTGTCATTTTAATTGTCATCTCTTTTCTTGCATTGAAGAGTGCGGGGGAAAGGTAAGGCTTCCATCGCTCGATTCATGCATTAGACTTAGCATTAGATAATCTCTTGTTTGAACTTATTTGTTGCACTTCACATTTGAAAATGGGACTGCTTAAGGGCTTCACCCATTAGATTAAAAAGATAAGGTGAGGGATTTTATCACCCTTTCCTTTGCCCAAAAATCACAAAAAAAATTTCCACATTCCTGCATTTGCCTAATCTTTCAATAAAAACCAGTAGACTTGGCCCTAGGGTTCATAATTAGATTTATCCTTTCTCAAATTCAAAACTTCTCTTTAAGTCTGGTGTCTAGAATTAAAGGTTAAAAAGCTTACGCTTAAGTGAGCTAGAGGTTACTTAATTGGGTCCTTGCGAAAGCAAGGGGGGCCTCCCTCTACTCCACCTCTTACCTGGCCGGTACAAGAAGAGTAGGATTGAACTTAAGCAAGTATAAATCTGATTTTGAGAAAAATAACATAAAATCCAAGAAACACTTAGTGTTTAAGTTAATTTGTTGTGAAAGTGTTTCTTTGTTTGTGTTTTCATAAAAATTCATCAAAAAAATCAATAAAAATCTTAAAAATTCAAAAATCATAAATAGAGGGCTTTTTAACTGTGTATGCTTGGTAGATGATCATTCAACTTAGATTTGGCTCAACCTATCGCAGAGATTGAGAGATTCTTTCATATCATGGCCTACCAAGAACAAATCCAAGTTGTCCAAGGTTTCTACAAACCTTCATATGATCCATATTCTACCATATACAATCCTAGTTGGAGAAACCACTCGAACTTTTCTTGGAAAAATCAATCAGAACAAATTTCTCAACCTGTTTTCAAACAATCCTTGTACGGTCAACCCTATCCCAATCAGAATCCGGGATTTGACCAATCTTTTTATTCCAGACCTCAACAATTCCAAGAAAATCAAAACTTCAATCAATTTGCTCATACCAATTTTCAGCAACCTTCATAGAATCAACCACCATCTTCTCAGCCCAATTGGGAAGATAAAATGAATCAACTTCAAAACATGATGATGACTCTTTGCCAAACTGTGCAAGAACAACAAAATCAATATCAAAATCATAATCAAAATATTCAACAAAATTTGGATAGGATAGAGTCTCAGATTGCTGATGTGTGTAGGAAGGAATTGGGTCAGTTACCAAGTCAAACTATAACAAACCCAAGGAACAACCCTCATGGATTTTATCTAAACCAGCAAAACCATCAAGTCCAGGGGAACATACCACATGCACCTCCACCATCAAACACACAACAAACTTTTGTCCAGAACATTCCAGCACCACAAATTCAAAATCAATTTATACAACAGGACCATTCTCCTGCCCAAGCTAGGGGTCCTCAAGTGGAAAATGTGAAAATAGTGTCAACTTTAAGAAATGAAAAAATCTTGATAAATCCTCACCCACACATGTCAACATTGCATGCGGATAAAGAAAATGAAAATGAAACTAAAATTGAAGAGAATGTTGAAAATGTTGAAAAATCCAAGGGAAAAGAGAAAATAACTGAAGAGACTCTAGACACAATCCAAATAAATGAAGACCCAAGTCATTACATTCCAAGAGTCTCTTTTCCTGAAGCTTTAAAGCCAAAATCTAAAAACAAACCAACTGGTAATGAAGAACTCTTGGAAGAATCTTGTGAGGAAAAAGTAGTAGACCAACCCTGTGCTTTAGGGTTTGAGGGAGAGGAAGGACAACTTAGTTCCATATTTCAGAATAATGATCCATCATTTCCATTAGAATGTTCTCCTAAGGTTGAGCTAAAACCACTCCCTACTAATTTAAAATACATCTTTCTAGGAAAGGACGAGACTTGGCCCATCATAATTACTAGTGATCTTGAAGAAGGGCAGGAGAAGAAATTGATTGAAGTCTTGAAAATTCATAGAAAATTTTTCAAATGCAAGATAAGGTTTGGTTGTTTAATTCCAGGCTTCGTGTGTTTTCGGGAAAATTGAAGTCCCGATGGGATGGTCCTTACATTGTTGTCAGATCTTACGACAATGGTGCTATCATTATTCTCGATCCTAAAATTGGACAATCATTCACTATCAATGGGCAAAAACATTTCTTTGAAAGTTCACTTTTCTTAAAAATGGATTCTACCAAGCTAGCTGAGCCAAACGAAGCCTAATTACGTCCGACTGAAGAAGAAATAAACTTAGCGCTTCTTGGGAGGCAACCCAAGTGTACAGATTTTCTTTATCAGGTAATTCTTTGTCTTACTTTCTTTTTCTGTCAATAAGTAGGGGGGAGAGATAGAATAAGCATGCATTCATAGTCCTCATCCCAACCATTGTTTCATTTCTTTTTCTTGAGCTTGTACATATGCAAATAAAAATTTCACAATGTTTCATCTTGGAATAAAAATGTGTGGCATTGCGCTACCCAGACTATGTGTCTGATCTTTAACCATTAAAATTTTGTAGTTGTCACATTCCCTTGCAAAAATCCATGTTAGATAGCCTCTAGTAAAGGATTACATGTACTTCTTGTCTACCTTATGTAAGGATTTATGGCAAGAAATTTTCATACACACACTACACAGCCACTGAGACTAGCTAAATCCGAATGTAGCAAGTTTGTCAATGCTAGTAGGAGAGAGGTGATTGGTTTTATCCCTTCCCCTTAAGTGAATTATGAAGGAAGTGAAGGTATGTGATCAAGGAACCTGACTGTTCATTCTTCTGTAAAGAGGAAAAGAAAAGAAAAAGCAAAAAGCAAAAGCAAAAGAAAAAAATATATCCATGAAAAATGCCCCGGATCTGAGTAAAGTTGGACTCGCTACTCTTGAAAAGTGATGGGTTGTGCAGCATTGTGGATGAAAAAGAAATAAAGAAAAATCTGAGTGCACAAAGTGTAAATAAAGGGGAAAAGTCCCCAACTCAGAGAAATAATCCTCAAGGAAGATGGGCAGGATGGAACTGAGAGAAATAACTCAATCTGACTGAGCAAGGATCTTACTCCACAATTCTTTTCTTCTCCATCGAATCAATCTAATCTAAATTATTAGCTGAAACAAAGGAGCTTCATGAGGGCTAAGGTGAACTCTTAAGTGGGCTATCACCTGTGCACAAATTTCTTGTCATAAACTTTTATAATTAGGAAAGACATATCATTGCATTAATCTTTTACATGATGGTTGTTTAGCATGAGACATTACATATTCTAGTCCTACATTTTGTATAATTTTCATTGCTAAGGGACTAGCAATGTTCAAGCAGGGGGGAGTGATAAGTACAAAATTGTTAGTGTTAAATTTCGTACATTTAGTTAATTTTAGACATCAGTTGTCCATAAATAATGTGCAATTTGATTTTAATTCTCATTTTCATCCATTAATATGTTTTCGAGCGTATTAGTTAAATAATTTTAAGTAGAACACAAAGTTAGATTCTCATTTAATAAAGTCAATACTTTTTAAATAGTTTGACTAATAAAAATATTTTCTCATTTACATTGTACATAAATAAATCATTGATCTTAGATTTTCTTAAGTCATCTTTTGTAAATATTAGTTCATAGATAAATCAAACTTTAAATCTTAGTTAAATAAATAAAAAGCATTTACCTAAATACCATACCCCTTCATCACCATTGATCCATTACACCAATCTCTCATCCAACCTTGCCACATACCCCAACCCATTAAATAAATAAAACACTTTTAACACCCCTCTTTTAATCACATGATGCCACAACCCCCATACCCATTTAACCATTTTTTAACAAAAATTCAATATTAATCTAACCATTTTTTCTCATTTTTATTGTAGTCTTCTGCCTCATCCGTCAGAAGCTTCACGAAGATGGCACAGCTGCTGTGTGAAGGAGGCTCTGCGGGCCGAGTCTTCTGGAGGCGGCGACGGGGCTATGGAGATGAGCAGATGAGCATGGCGGCCCAGCTACTGTGCGCGGCTGCTGGATCCGGCTAAAGCGGTGCTGGCCAGGGCAGCTGGAGTTGACGCATGTAGAAGATGGAGGCGGTGCAGGGCCTGGGCGGCCAGCGCCCAAGTGAACCAGATCTGGGGCGGATGGCGCGGCCAGGGAGACCAGGGCGCGGCCAGGAAGAGCAGGCGCTTCTGGTGTGTGGGGGCGTGCTTGGCCGGTGCTGTGCAGATGGCACCAGGGGTTGTGCACTGCGGCTGGGCTTGTTCTGCAGGTGACCCAAGGCAAGACGAGTGTGAGGTGGCAGCGTCCTGCTGAGGTGGCCAGATGGGTTTGGGCATGTGGCGCACGCGGCTGATGCTAGGATGCTGGACCTGGTGTGTGAGCGGCCAGATCTGTGCGCTGATGAAGCTGCTGGGTGTGTGCAGAGCAACATGAGCAGCATCCGGTGTGCAGGCGGTGTGGCGCGGCTAGGAAGACCAGCGCGGCGGCCCAGGCTGGTGGGTGATCTGCTGTGGAAGCTGATGCAGCCGTGCGAAGCAGGATTCGACGTGTACGGCAGATGGTGATTTGGGGAGAGCGATGGCGGATCTGGCCGTTGCGGAAGATGGAGGCGATGGCCAGGGCATGTGGTGCTGAGATGGCGATCCAGGTGAGGCTGGCGTGGCGATCCTGGTGCAGAGTTGAGGCGGCAACCGGATCTGGGCGGGAACGAGATGGAGGCCCGGGCACCTATAAAAGGGACCCCAAGGCCCTCAGCTCGGGAGTTCAAGTTTTTTGAGAATTTTTTGTAGCTTTTATTTTTCTGTTCTTCCAGTTCTTAGGAGAGTTCCCTGGTTCGGTTGGTTAGGATTTCTTTTAGGAATTTAGGTTCTTTTTCTTGTATTTTCTTCTCTGCAGAGCTATGAGGAGTTTTGGAGGTTTCAGATTTTTTTTAGTTTCCTCTTCTGTAATTTTCCTTTCCAGCAGAGTAGAGAAGGAGATGGGTCGTTTCTTTTAGTTCTCTTCTGTTCTTTCATAGACGAGGGGTTGGCCAATGAGAGTTTTGAGATTTTTCTTTGCCATTTCGTTCTATATTTTTTTTCTTTCAGATGCAGGAGAGGGAGACAGCTTTTCCTTTATGACTTGTTCTTCTATTTCTGCTGCGTTTAGTGCGATCAATCTATTTACTCTGTCCATTGCTTTTGTTCTACCTTCTTCATTTCTTCTGTGCAGTGAATTCACTCAATAGCAATTTTCTGTCTTCTATATTGTAGAGATCGACGGGTGAGATCAGTGTTGTTCATCATTTTTTTTTAGATAGTTCTTGCTGAGAGGAGCCAACCCAGTGCATTTAGTTTCCATTTGATTTCTTTGTGTTTTCTTCTTCTATGCTGCGAGAAGAACGATCACTGGCAATTTTCTTTAGTGTGTTGATTTCTTCATTTCTTCTGTCAATTGTTTCTTTCATTTTTGCCGTGTTTGATGAGATGGATCCATTGTGTCTTCTTCCTTTCTTCTGCATTTGGTGGCGGCTGGCAGTTGGAGCATTTGAAGAATCCCAATGTTGTCTACAGTAGAGAAGTCACACAACAACCAGGACCTCCTTTTCTTGGTTAGTTTCAGATTTGTTCGGCGTCTGGGAGTAGCAGAAAGCTTCTGAGAGATAGAGAATTTGGTGCTTCTTCAGTATGTTCTTTCTTCTGTGAGATTTCTACTTCATTGGTGATATTCTTCTTCCATCTGGACAGATCAGGAGTTTGGCATTGCGGTTTTAGATTTCTTCTATTGTTTTCTTGCTGAAGCTTAAGAGATTGTGAAGGAGATGACCGTGCTTGTATTTGTTGTTCTGAAGTCTATGGCATCGTACCGTCCCTTTTTATTTTTCATCCCTCGAGCTGTGAGGGTACAGTAACCTGAACTTCTCATAGTTCATATTGTTCTCCGTGGAAAGAATATTTAATTTGATATGTCACCAGGAGTTCTTAGTTCAAGTTTAACTCATTGATAATTGAAGTCTTGTTAGTGCTTATTTGATAAGTATCACAATAAATTTCTGTTTCTTAATTTTCTATTCGATCTTTGAGTTGTGAGGAATTGATTGGTGCAATTTACAGAATTAATTCTCGTGCAATGTTATCTCAATGTTATTATGTCCGTTAGAGAGGTTTCAAGTCAACGTAGTTTAAGTCAAATTCTATTCAGCCTCTCTGTGGATATGACCTGTTCTCACCATTTTGCTAGTTCAGTTTTGCTATTTTAATTTGTGAGACAGTTTAGAGGAAGTGAGCATATTGATTTGTGCGAGGAACTCTGGACAACGAAAATGCACAGTCAACTATGCCACGCGTTTCAGAGTCGACCTCGAGTCTATAAGGGAGTCGACCCCCATTCAAAAGGCCTGTTTTGCAGTGAGGCAGAGTCGACCCCAACCTATAAAGGGAGTCGACCCCGACTGTGTTCAGTTTTTCAGAGTCAACCCCAGCCTTATAAGGGAGTCGACCTCTGTTCAAAAGTGCACCTTTTGTTCAACTGGAGTCGACCCCAAGATTATGAAGGAGTCGACCCTGGATGAACTGGAGTCGACCCCAGCAAAAGTGGGAGTCGACCCTGACATGCAGAACCTTCTGAAAAGCACTTTTTAAACACCTTTTTGACCAAGACTACTTTTCACCTCTCTCAAACGGCTACATCCTTGGAAGGGCTATAAAAAGGACACCTGGGGGAAACCCTAGGCAAGGAATTTCGTGGGGAAGAGAGCCACACTCAAGAGTTTCATCTAGAGCTTCTTCTTCCAAGCTTTTTCACCTTCTAAAGCTTCCATCTGCTGCATCTTTGAAGAAGGTTCCATTTGGAGGAGATCTTTGTTGCTTCAGAGCTTCAACAACATCTGAAGATCCTCCTCACGAGCTTAGCTTTGTGTTTGCTTGTTCATCTTTATTTCATTCAGTTCATTATCTTGTTCTTGTTGGTGAGTTGGGCACCGCATCAACCAGCTTTGTATTGGTGAGCTAGGCACCGTGCTAACTAGCAGAGTGTTGGTGAGCTGGGCACCGTGTAAACCAGCGGGTGTGATCTCTTTCGTAGAGTAAGAAATCTCATCGTGTTGGTGAGGACTGGACGTAGGTAGACCAATGGGGGTCTTACCGAACCATGATAAATCCATGCCTCTTCGTGTGCTTGCTTCCTTCTTCCCTCTCTATTCTCTCTGCTTTGCATCAGTTCTTATTTCTGCATTAGTTTCCGTTGATCATTCAAGACAAATTTTTAAAGCCCTATTCACCCCCCCTGTAGGGCTAGTCATAGTCTAGATCCTTTCATTTGGTATCAAAGTTTGGTCACTAGTTTAAAGGGTTTTACAACCTCTAGTGTGGATTGACTATAGCTAGTTTTGGAGAGTAGAGTGCATTCACTGAAGGCAACTCTACTAATAGGCCTCCTCTGTTCAATGGCAATAACTATAGCTATTGGAAAGCTAGAATGATCATCTTTCTGAAAGCTATGGATTATGAGCTGTGGAACATCGTGGAGAAAGGTCCTTATATTCCTAGGAACTTGAAAAGGATTGGACTCCTGAAATTTTAAAAAGTTGTCTATGAATGCCAAGGCGATTAATGCTCTATTTTGTGCTTTAAATGCTAATGAATTTAATCGTGTGTCTATGTGTAGCAGTGCTCAAGAGATTTGGGACAAGCTTCAAGTGACCTATGAAGGAACTTCTCAAGTCAAAGAAACAAAGATCAACCTTCTAGTTCACAAGTATGAGTTGTTCAAGATGGAAGAAAACGAGACTATAACTGAGATGTTCAAGCGGTTCACTGACATCACGAATGGGCTTAAGGCTCTTGGTAAAGAATACTCTATCCCTGAACTCAATAAAAAGATTTTAAGATCTTTGCCTATGTCTTGTGTCACACCCTGACGCGGAATATCAGAACGCGAGGCAGTTGCAAGAAAAGGGTATAGAGCAAGTACTAGACATCAAACCATTGCACAATGAATAAATACTAAAACAATTTCATTTCATTAATAACTCTCCGATGTCTAGTTACAACCACTAATATCAGAGCCAATCTATAGGGCCCGATTACATTGAAATAAAAGCAAAAGACTGAACTTCAAATTTAACTACTGCAATGCTAATCATAGTGCTAGGATGCTAGGGTACTCATGACATCACTCCAGGTCGTTCCCATCCTCTTGAGTGTATGGTTCATGCTCGGTCTCACCTGAGAACACAATGACAAATAACGCAGGGTAAGCGATAACGCCCAGTAGGACTTAAATCTCAGGATCAAGCATGCTTTAAGTGATTAATGTCTTATAAAGCAGGATAACTAGAGAGAATAATGAGAAAATGTATAGAAAGTGCGGGTACACAATAACGAGGAACAATAGCACAATGCACGAGAGTATAGCACAACAAGTTTTGATATTGGATTGGTCGTATAATAAGATAACAAGTAAAGTTGCACTTCAGTGCACGTCACGATAGCAAGTGTTGGTCGATATTCTTTCAACCACGAGATTCAAGTAAACCAATAATTGACTGTTTGATTAATTGATTGCCATAGATCGAATCTTGCGTGTTCATGCATTAGGTGTTTGCCATCACCCAGATCATTAGACCCTCGCGAGTTATAGCCTTTCAGGTGCTCCTCCCAAGGACCAGACCGAGCCCTTATAATGCTGCCTAGCATAGTCATGTTTTTATCGTAGACAATCAATTTACTGGCCAAATAGAGTACCAAGAAATAGATGAGAGTACTAGATGAATAGACGAGATAGTAGAGTGAACGTGAATAGATGAGCGAGTCGAGTATAGACGAGAGCTAAGGGACAATGCACGTAACTTTTCGAGTAAACAGGCGATAGTAACAGTTGCACAACACGCGCACATGGTGTTGGCAGTCAGGTGGAACTCACGACCCTACCACTGGTCATGTTAAGCATAGGTCCAGAGATCCGATGTGATTCAAGGTAGGAGCGAACTTCTAATAGCCGTTTGGACCATATTGATCCCTAAAGGGTGTAATAGGTGTTAGGGTACAACCTGCTCGTCGACCATGTGGGAATCCATGATCAGAAGAGACTTACGGAGGCCTTGTGCAAGGGTTCACTAGTCCTGCGAAAGGAATATCCGACGGAGAGTTCACCACAAGCCAAGTAAAGGGTGTATATAAAAATAGGTACTCGACGTTCTAGAGGAATTCTAGAACAGTGGAGTGTCGATATCGGTATATAAACAACGCTAGAAACGAATACAAGTCCTTTAAAATAGGGCAATTAATATACGTTATTGCAATAAATTACCAGATACATTATGAGATATTTTATGCCAGATTTCAGTCATATATGGATGGTTCATGTGTGTGCACGTGTAAGACAAATCATAGATAGAAAAGAAGTCGTGAATATGTAATTTGAAAGCATTCAATATGGCTCCATTTTAAAACAGGTGTTTTTACTGCGTGTGTGACTGTTAAAAAGGCGTAAGAATATTTTAGAAAGTGAGAGCAATATCAAAAATCCTATGAACGCAAAGTACCCATGTAAGGGTCGCGATAGGGTCCTGTACGGGTCGCGACAGGGCTGTCTGCTCAGGCGGCAAGAACGCGACGGGGTCTCCTGTCGCATTCAGAAAGCGACAAGAAGTGGTGTCGCGACGGGCTTGAGAACGCGACCTGTCGGGCCGTCGTGTTCTCAGGTTCGTGGACTGAGTCTGACAGAGTTCTGCTCTATCTTGGATTGCGGTCTAGATATATCAGATTTTGATACAGGGTCCTTCAAAAAATCATAACTAATTGTATACATGATGAAAAATCATGAAACTAGGGGCAAATGAAACTAGACATGCGAGAGTACTTCCAGTAAATAGGAATTAAAGAGAGAGCTTGGTTCATATAGGGTTTGAACATAAGCAAGAACGAGTTATTCAGAACATGACACAAAGAGAAAGATCGATTAAATTCGATCAACATGCTCGATGAAATTTAGGGATTTTAGGGGCAAAAGATCCCCAACAACATGAAGTATCTACAGTAAGAATTCCGTAGCATGGGATCAAGTATACATAGAGATTTGAATTAAACATGATGTCTCGGGGTTATCATGTTTGCAGATCTTCTAAAATCAAGAACAAAAGATTGGCTGGATGAAAAATTATGAAATAAGAGGGCTTTTGTTCCTGATGTATGGAACAATCTACAGATGGATTTAATTGAGTTTTGCTCGTGAGAATGCCTACCTTTGACTCGATTTATCTTCTAGGGCTTAGAACTCCAAGAACGAGGAAGAAGCTCCAAGAACTCCTTCTTCCCACGAGATCTTCTCCTCCTTGGCCTCTTCTCCACGTCCAACAACCTTTGGCAATGAGCTAGGGTCGGCCAAGAGGGTTTATGAGATGTATTTATATAAATACAAGTTCCTATTCCTACTACTACTCAAATTCCTCTTAATTACGAGATTTCCTAACTCCACATTTCCTCTCTTGCTTTCCAATCTCTAATTGGGTTAGGATAGTATCTAAATTCGTGCTAGACTATATGGGGTAGGTTTAGGAATCCAATTCCAACTCTAATTGCCACTTTTATTGCTTTAATAACCCCTTTCCAATTATGAGATAATTAAACTCCGAATTTATGGTATTTTCTTATTATTCTCCCTTTGTAAATTCATATTTTGACCTAATAAATTCTAGAGGGTCCATTAAGCAAAGCCCATTACTCTTTTCCATTTAATGGGTTTTATTTAATGCTCTTTTTATTTAAATATCCATTTAGCTAGGTTTTAATTCTTTATTTAAATTTTTATTTTTCTTAAAAATTTAGGTTGCTACATCTTGGAATCCCAAGGTAACAGCGATTGAAGAGGCAAAGGACCTCTCAAGAATCTCCTTGGATGCTCTCATAGGATCTCTTATGACCTATGAGATTAACATATTGAGGGTCGTGGACGACTTTAAAAAGAAAAAGGGTCTTGCCCTCAAAGCTACTAATGTGCTTAATGAGTGTGACAGTGACAATAGCATTGAAGAGATCGATGATGAAGAAATTGCCTTAATGACAAGGCAATTCAAGAAGTTTCTGAACAAACATCGGTCCAACTTCAATCCAAGAAACATAAGATTTCAGAAGAGGAATCAAGTTAAAGGGGAAACCTCCAAGAATGAGGAAGTCACATGCTTCGAGTGCAGAAAACCAGGACATATCCGTCCTGAATGTCCTGAACTCAAAAAGAAGAAGACATACTCCAAGGGAAATGGCAAGACATCAAAGTAGAAGGCCCTTGCTGCATGGAGTGATGAAGATACCTCCACAGAAGAAGAAAGTGAAGAGGAAATCGCCAACCTATGTCTCATGGCCAAATCTGACCATGAGAAGGTAAATTCTAAAATCTTTACATTCGAAGAACTTCATGATGTGTTTAATGAGGTATATGAAAAATTTGTTGAATGCAAACTTGAGAATAAATGCTTGAAGAAAAGTATTAATTTAATGACTCAAGAGTTGAATGCATTGCGTTTGCATGAATGTGAAAATGTTGATAAAGTAGTATGTGAGAATACATTGCTTAAGAAAAAGGTTGAAACATTAGAAGAACAAATTCTCAGTTTGAAAAACAATTGTTCTAATCTTCAAAAGGAAGTAGATAGATTAAAAAATGTCTTGTCTACTTTTGTGAAGGGTCGTGATAATTTAGATGCTATTCTTGGTAGCACAAAAGGCGTCTTTACAAAAGAAGGAATTGGATTCATTCCTCACAAGTCAAAGCATAAAACTGTAACTTCTTTTGTTAGAGCAAAGCTATCTAGTACTCCTTTTGCTACATGTAATTATTGCGGCAAGAAGGGGCATAAAATTGAGAGTTGTTGGTTCCGTAAGAACATCCACAAGATCAAAACGATGTGGGTGCCAAAGGAAACAACCAAGAGTTGGACTAACATGAATGGACCCAAGCAAGTTTGGGTACCAAGAAATCAAGTGTAGAATTCTCTGTTTTTGCAGGACCATAGTGGTTCGATGAATAAAGAGTGGTATTTGGATAGTGGTTGCTCTCGGCACATGACGAGAGACAAATCACTGTTTTCAAGTCTGGAAAAGAAAAACGGTTGAAGTGTGATGTTTGGAGACAACAACAAAGGAAGTGTAATTGGCATTGGAAACATTGGTAAAACTCCCTCCACTAGCATTGAGCATGTATTATTTGTAGATGGATTAAAACATAACTTGCTCAGTATTTGTCAGCTTTGTGATAAAGGATTTAGAGTTATATTTGATGCATCTCACTGCATGTTGACCGATAATGTCTCGAATGAAATCAAGTTTGTAGGAAATCGAAATGGAAATGTTTATACCATTAACCTGGATGATTTGGATGAAAAGGAGATTTGCTTTGTAGCAAATAACTCTAACCCATGGCTATGGCACCGAAGGTTAGGTCATGCTAGCTTTGGAATTATTTCCAAATTGTCTAGACGTTAGCTTGTGGTCGGTTTGACTAAAATGAATTTTGATTCAAATGGAGTTTGTGATGCTTGTGCCAAGGGTAAGAAAACTCGAACTTCATTTAAACCCTAGAACATTATTTCTACCTCTCGGCCTTTGCAACTCTTGTATCTTGATTTGTTTGGTCCGACAAGAACTGCTAGTCTAGGTGGTAAACGATATAGCTTTGTGATCGTTGATGATTTCTCTAGATTTACATGGGTTTTGTATTTAGCACATAAGAGTGATGCATTAACTGAATTCATAACGTTCTGTAAGAAAGTTCAAAATGATAAAGGTTATGTAATTAATGCTATCCGTAGTGATCATGGTAAAGAATTTGAAAATATGCAATTCAATTCTTTTTGTGATAATGAAGGTTTCAGTCATAATTTTTCTGCTCCGAGAACTCCTCAGCAAAATGGTGTGGCTGAAAGGAAAGATCGGACTTTGATTGATATGGCCCGAACTATGCTATGTGAATCTATTTTGCCTAGATATTTTTGGGCTGAAGCCAATAATACTGCATGTCATATCACTAACCGTTGTTTAATTAGACCTTTGTTGCATAAGACTCCATATGAACTTTACAAAGGAAGAAAACCGAACATCTCCTACTTCAAGCCATTTGGGTGCAAATGCTTCATTTTGGTAAATGGCAAATAGGACATAGGTAAGTTTGTTCCTAGAAGCGATGATGGTATATTTGTTGGTTATTCATATCATTCTAAAGCTTTTCGTGTATTTAATAAGAAAACATTGGTTGTTGAAGAATCCATTCATGTAATCTTTGATGAGAATAACCAAAATGCTAGAAAAAGAGATGATGATGCAGAAATCATGAAAGAACAAGATTTAACCATTCATGACATAGATCTCACGGAGCCTAATAAAGAAGCATTGGATGATCCTACCCAACTTGTTGGTGATGAAAACGAAAAGGAAGATCCTCCACTTGAAGAACTGCGAGTGTCCTCTCCAAGTGATGAATTACCTAGAGTATGGAAGATCATGTCAACTCATCCAATCGGTAATGTGATAGGTAATCCGTCATCCGGTATGCAAACTCGAAAAACTCAATATCAATGTGATTATATTGCTTTCATTTCTCAATTTGAACCAAAAAATGTTGATGAAGCCCTTCTTCATGAACATTGGTCTATTGCTATGCTTAAGGAACTAAATCAGTTTGAGAGGAACAAAGTGTGGACTTTGTCTCCTCGTCCGAATGACCATCCCGTGATTGGAACCAAGTGGGGTTTTCGAAACAAACTTGATGAATCCGGTGTGGTAACTCGGAACAAAGCTCGTTTAGTTGCCCAAGGATACTCTCAAGAAGAAGGGATAGATTATGATGAGACCTTTGCACCGGTTGCTAGACTTGAAGCCATTAGGATTCTATTAGCATTCGCTTGTTCCAGAAATTTTAAATTATTTCAAATGGATGTTAAAAGTGCGTTTCTTAATGGTTTCATAAAAGATAAAGTCTATGTAGAGCAACCTCGTGGGTTTGCGGATCCACATTTCCCAAACCATGTCTTTTATCTTCATAAAGCTCTATATGGTCTTAAGCAAGCACCGTGTGCATGGTATGAAAGATTGAGTCAATTTCTTATTCAACATGATTTTAAGCATGGTTTTTGTTGACTCAACTCTGTTCATAAAATGTGTTGGTTCAAATATCTTACTTGTTCAAATATATGTGGATGATATAGTGTTTGGCCCTACTAAAGAAAAATTGTGCAAGGATTTTTCTGAGTTGATGCAGGGGGAGTTCGAGATGAGCATGATGGGTGAGCTCAATTTCTTTCTCGGACTTCAGATAAAATAAGGTCAAGATGGCATCTTTGTAAGTCAATCAAAGTACACAAAGGAATTGCTCAAGAAATATGGGTTTAGCAATGCCAAGCCTCTTCCAACGCCTATGTCTACAACAACAAAATAGGATAATGACGAGCTTGGTAAGCCTATTGATTCTAAACTTTATCGAGGTATGATCGGATCACTACTTTAGTTAACTGCAAGTAGGCCCGATATATTATTCAGTGTTTGCATGTGTGCAAGATTTCAAAGTTCGCCCAAACAATCGCACTTAATTGCTGTTAAACGAATCTTTCGGTATCTTGCTTCATCGATTGATTTTGGTTTGTGGTATCCCAAAGGATGTTCTTTCAACTTGGTGGGTTACACCGATGCTGATTATGCTGGGTGTAAGGTTGATCGAAAGAGCACAAGAAGAACATGTCATTTCTTGGGAGGTTGCCTCATTTCGTGGTCCTCCAAGAAACAAAATTATGTTGCTCTCTCGACAGCTGAATCCGAGTATATCGCAGTCGGGAGTTGTTGCACACAAGCACTTTGGATTAAACACCAAGTAGAAGACTATGGGATATGCTTGTCTAAAATTCTGTTACTTTGCGATAATACAATTGCCATAAATTTATCAAAAAATCCTATTCAACACTCTCGCACTAAGCACATTGAAGTACGACATCATTTTATTGTAGATCATGTCTCTAGGGGTGATATTGAATTAAATTTTATTGATACCACACACCAATTGGCTGATATCTTTACTAAACTGTTGTGTGAAGACCGGTTTACATCTTTGCGCCGTGAATTGGGCATGTGTTCCATTTCTATATAAAATCTAAAAAAAATTGCCCAACTCAAAAAGGTGGTGAGAAAGGGTCCTTGCATTCATCCCTATACTCCTTGAATTATCCTTAAATTCCTCTGGTTGAACCATCCTTCAAGCTTGCTTCATTAAATCAAATCAAAAAATAATAATAAAAATCTCTGCTTTGGTGGAGTCGACTCCACCTTATGTGGGAGTCGACCCCCCTTGCGCCGAGGTCGACCTCCACTTTTGGAGTCGACCTCGGGCGGCTAGGGCTAGCCTTAAAAAGGGGGCCCCTCCTTTTCTTCCCCCCTTTTTCTCATTCTGCCGCCACCGCCGCAACTCTCCTCCTCTTCCTCTTTCTTTCCCGCGCAAAGGAAGAGGCCTTCTCCTTGGCTTGGGGCCAACCCCAACGTCGACCTCCTCTGTTTCCTCATCCTCTCCTTCATCTTCTCCTTCCTCTTCTCTCCTTCTTCTTTCTATCCTCTGTTTCTCTCTCTCTCTCTCTTGCGGTTCTCTTTGAGGAAATGGCTCCTCCAAAGCGCAGCGAGAAGGGAAAGGCCGTCGCGTCCGCAACTCCATCCAAAAGGTCTCGCCCCTCCATTGGCTCCCATGGTGAAAGTTATGATGAAACCCTCTTCCGTAGTCTCCATGCTTTCTAGTGTTACTCATCCGATATCATAGCTAGAAAAGTGCATTTGGGAAAGATGATAGATTTTGAGTATTTTACTGATGCTGGGTATGATCTCGAAAGCTTGTTTGAACCTCTTGGGTGGGTTCCCTATGTTTCCATGAATGAGAAAGTCTATCCACACCTTGTCAACCTGTTTTATGCAAATCTAGTGGTAGATGATAATAATAAGATCAGCTCGTATGTGAAGGGAGTTCACATTCCCCTCAGAGTATCCATGCTATCTGAAGTCATGGAAATTCCCACTCAGCCAGGAGTTCAGTATATTTCTGCATTAGAACATCGGACTGAAGCTTACTGCCGTATCTTAGAAGCCGATGTAGCACCACAGCATATTGAGAAAGTCAATGCAAATTCTTTTCCTGCTCTTCATCGTTTTCTACATAAGATAGTGTGCTCTATTTTGGTTCCCCGTAGTGGTAGCATGGACGGGGTGACAGATGATCATTTATTGCTCATTCAAGCTCTTCTTGATGGCACCCATGTGGATCTCCTGAACATCACTTTGAACTATATTCGGGATGTTGTTGGTGTGCCTAAGAGATCTCTTATTTAGAGAATGCTCATTACGAGAATTCTACGGAGGTTCAAGGTCAGTTTCTCAGGTGAAGAGAGCAAGAGTTTGACAAAGTTTGATGTTATTGATGGCAGTACCTTGCTTCGTATGAAAATGACTATTCAGGATGGTGTGTTTGTCCGTACTGCTTCTTGTACTCCCCTGAAGGGACAGGGTCCTCCTGATGAGGATGGAGACGACTTTCTTCTATCCTCTCCGGGCACCACTCTAGGCACTTCCAGAGCTCGTGCCCCTGTTGATCAATTGACTCAGTTGTTCTCAGATTTTAACTCCTCTGTGTTCGCTCGATTTGATGCCATGGATACTCATCTTGATGCTATGGATTCTAGGATTGATACTCAGTTTGGCTCATTGAAATCCAAGGTCGATGACCTTCGCACAGATGTTCATGTGTTCAAGATGCAGCAAGATCGGCTTGAAAATTTTATGGAGTCAGTCGCCAAGAGTCAAGATATGGTGCTGGATAATCATCAGGAAGTCAAGAAGAATCTGAAGGACCTTGCCGGTGAAGGGACCTTTATGTGGGACTCTTTATATCATCAACCTCCTCCTCCTCCTACTCTTTGACTTCTCTTACTCTTCTCATTATGTCCTTTTCCTTGATCCATTCCCATGACTCTTCGCTACTAATCCATTTTTTGAGACGGGCTACATTCCCTCCTCTCTTTTTGACGATGACAAAAAGGGGGAGAACTTGTGTGAAGTGATGATAGTTATGTGATAGCACTAGAACCTTACTCTATTTTTTGTGTGAATGTCTTTTAATAGGTGCTTATAGTAAGGGGGAGGTAATACTTGCATCTTTTTATGATTATAGAAAGGGGGAGATATTACTTATACCTTTTTGTGAATTGACTCTTATGAATGGAAATACATGACTATCCTTGAGCTATTTGAATGAATTCATGTTTTAATTTATGTGCCTTAATGTGTTGAGGATTCTGTGTGAATTGGTGTTTTGATTTATGGGCCTTATTGTGTTTCGGTATCAGTGATTGGTTTCGAGAAATGATTATTACTGTATAGGTGTTTTGTCATCATCAAAAAGGGGGAGATTGTTAGATCCCTGTGAATTTTGACGATCACAAAACACTCTTATTGTTTGCTAACGTGTTTGCAAAGTAAATACAGAAAACAGGGCATTTCATCAAAGCAAATGGACTCACAAAGAAGCCCCAATTATTTTCTGCCTATTGGAGTCGACCTCAAAGCTTCAAGGGAGTCGACCTCACTGTCCTCAGTTTTTCAGAGTCGACCCTGACATATGTAAAGGAGTCAACCCCTGTTAAAAGGCATGTTGAGCAGTTGAACCAGAGTCGACCCCAGCCTTATGAAGGAGTCGACCCTGAGTGTGCTCAGTTGTTTGGAGTCGACCCCGAGTCTCTAAGGGAGTCGACCCCCATTCAAAAGGCCTGTTTTGCAGTGAGGTAGAGTCGACCCCAACCTATAAAGGGAGTCGACCCCGACTGTGTTCAGTTTTTCAGAGTCGACCCCAACCTTATAAGGGAGTCGACCTCTATTCAAAAGTGCACCTTTTGTTCAACTGGAGTCGACCCCAGCAAAAGTGGGAGTCGACCCTGACATGCAGAACCTTCTGAAAAGCACTTTTTGAACACCTTTTTGACCAATACTACTTTCCACCTCTCTCAAATGGCTACATCCTTGGAAGGGCTATAAAAAGGACACCTGGGGGAAACCCTAGGCATGGAATTTCGTGGGGAAGAGAGCCACACTCAAGAGTTTCATCTAGAGCTTCTTCTTCCAAGCTTTTTCACCTTCTAAAGCTTCCATCTGTTGCATCTTTGAAGAAGGTTCCATTTGGAGGAGATCTTTGTTGCTTTAGAGCTTCAACAACATCTGAAGATCCTCCTCACGAGCTTAGCTTTGTGTTTGCTTGTTCATCTTTGTTTCATTCAGTTCATTATCTTGTTCTTGTTGGTTAGCTGTGCACCGCATCAACCAGCTGTGTATTAGTGAGCTAGGCACCTTGCTAAGTAGCGGAGTGTTGGTGAGCTGAGCACCGTGTAAACCAGCGGGTGTGATCTCCTTCGTAGAGTTGGAAATCTCACCGTGTTGGTGAGGACTAGACGTAGGTAGACCAAAGGGGGTCTTACCGAACCAGGATAAATCCGTGCCTCTTCGTGTGCTTGCTTCCTTCTTCCCTCTCTATTCTCTCTGCTTTGCATCCGTTCTTATTTCTGCATTAGTTTCCGTTGTCATTCAAGACAAAATTTTAAAGCCTTATTCACCCCCTCTAGGGCTAGTCATAGTCTAGATCCTTTCAATGACCACACATGGTTCCCTGAGAGATCCAAATCCAGCAAGCTGGGCGGTCGGCAGTTGCAACTGCTACGATGGGCCTAGGGAAAGAGGAGAAGGGGGAGATGGGGGCTGGGCACTGCGGGGGTGGGGGGGGGGGTAGGAGAGTGATGAACGGTGGCGGAGGGGGTGGCGCACGGCAGAGGGTTCCCCAGAGAGAGAGAGAGAGAGTGAGATGAAAGTTTACCAACGATGGGGGAGGCGATGGCGTCGACGGGAACAGGCGACCTCGATGTCGATGTCGACGGCGGCAGGCGGTGGCATCCTCGGTGGCTGGAACTGAATCAGACGTCTTAGGTAGCGGCGACGGCAGTAGGTGTCCTCAGCGACGAGAGAGCAAGATGTCCTCAGCTGCATCCGTAGTTTGGTGTGAGAGCGAACGAGGTGGGGAGCAATTAGGGCCTCAACGACCAATTTTGTGACCGAACTTATTTTGATCATTAATTAGTCTCAAACAGAGACCGCTTAATGACCGAAATAAATTGATCATTTACATTTAGTGACCGAACTTAATGCGGTCGCCATGTGATCTCAATTTTGCGACTGAATTATTGATTAGTGATCGAAATATTCGATCGCAAAATCAGTCATTATAACCGTTTTTTCTTATAGTGGGAGTTGTCTAGGGTTCTCCCCGCCCTCCTCCTCCTCTTGCTTCTTTCCCCCCCTTGAGGTTTTCTTTCCCTTGCTCAACATCCCATGCATCCCCTCTCAAGCTCTTGCCTAGAGTCCTCCCTCTATTGTGTTTTGAGAAGCCTCGCCCTTTGTCTCCTTCCTCCTTGCCCTATCCCTATCAGAGGAACACCCCCCCCCCCTACCCCCCACCCCAACCCCACCCTTCCCACTCCACCCAAACCCAATGTAGGCCCCATCCCCTATTGCCCCTCCTGCCAATTTCCCCTCCACCTCGCCTAGCACCTCCGTGTTTCTCGTCTCTTTTGGCAAAGGTTTATTGTGCTTCTTTTCAGGTTTTTCCCAATTGCCTAACTTCTTCCTAACTCAATTTTCTTGTGGATGGTCGAGTCCCAAAATTGTAGTTTATAGTCTACAAGTCTCTAGATCTCTCAATATGAAATTATAAAGTTTTAGATTTTACTCAAGTTTTTAGATCCATCGACAAACTCCTTTAGCATGTGCATCATCCGATCTACGATCACTAATTTATTATTTAGAAGAATGGCAGTTTATCTTCTCAATAGTAGGTACCCTCACATGGAATTCAACCTGACAATGCTCAAGTATTCTCTGATCATATTTTATCTTGTTTTGTGGCTTGTAGAAGTGTTCGTTGATGTTGTGTGTTGCTGAGTTGCTTTCACCCTAGTGAGTGCTATAGTTTGAAGGAGTTTCTTCTTGCTATTCTTATCTATCATTGTTTTAGGGCTTTGCAATTGTTTCTTTTTGTTGTATGTCTTGTGATTGTCCTTCCTGTTGCGCTTGGAGTTGTGTGTGTTTTTTCTCACGCAATATTCTATATATTTGATTTAATCTAATAAATAGGGCATTTAGCTACCCTTTTGCCAAGAAAAGAGGGGAGTAGAGAGGGAGTTTCAATTCTTTACTTTTCAAGTTCTGGATAAGTTGAATACAATCTTCAGTGGTGATAATAATCATATTAACGTTAAAAGATAGCAATTAAACGGACAATATCAATAGCAATTTCAAAAATATTATCACTAATATTGTCTATTGAACAATAACAAAACATCCCTTTACTTGTTTAAAGCTTCTGACGCACCCTTGAGACTAGCCAACAGCCCTTAGTGTGTTAACTATATTATTTTTGGTTGAAATACTAAAATATTACATTATTTTTTAGAAATATTGTATAAACTTGCTCTTCTTAAATTTGAATTTATGACCTTATCTATGTCAACTACATATCAGAATCTACTGTCCCCAAAACATTTACTTCGCATTATTAGTATAAGAATAAATAAAGGATAAAAGTTAAGTTAAATCCATCCCAAATTTAGTTCCTAAAAAAAGTGGGGATAAACATGATTTAAATATTTGAGAATATCTTAAAAAGGTGGAGGTAAATTGAACGTAAACATTTACTTCAGATTATTAACGAGTTTGTTTGCATAAATCGTGGTTGAGCATACGGAACTATATCAATTCCGTACACCAGGTTTGTATTAATTATGTCGGTCTTATAAAGTGTTTTTGTTTTTGTTATCATTTTTATTATTAAAAATTTAATGTAAATGGAATTGAATTAGAATGTGCTAGTCTGATATATTTTAATAAAGAGCCTATAATGAGTTGGTCGGTCCAATCCAATTCACCAGTTTAACTAATTTTAGCATAAATATCCCTAAGCAATAATTTAGCGAATCCATTATAAATTTGTTTTGCATATAGACGCCCTATTACGGACATAAACTGTTGTCAGATTTCTATCATAATTTTTTTATTTGGTAATTGAAAGTGTTACGGTATGTGTAACATAGGTCGGCTCACGCCGAGATGACCGCGAGGCGCTCCTCGCCGATGAGTGAGCCAAGATGACCAAGCCAATGAATCATGTCTAAGGCGCGCTTGGCCGATGTGAGACGCTGGTTCCGAACTCCTGACCTTACCTGCAAAGCCCGCCGAGAGGCTTCGGCGGGCAAACACTTCGATGCTCTTATCAGTCTGTAGCCGAGCAGAATGGCCTAGCCTATGGGGTCAAACCGCGTACTTGCGTCTGTGGAGTGTCTGTCTGTTATATAGTGTTAGGACACCTGTGTAATAGCTGGATGACTGGGTCGATCTTGCTGGGGGTCTCCGTGATTGACGCTGGATTGTGGTTGCACCAACATGCCAGGTCATCATGACCGTGGTCTTAATGGCCGCAGTTATCGGACCCGTGATCCTCGGCTGTTAGCCGTGATCCGGCCATTTTGCGAGCCACGCTCCAAGAATTCTGCGAACACGTTGCGTACGTACAATTCGAGGCCAAGCAAATTAATCCTCAATCCTAGCCGAGCTGACGCCTTTAGCTCAAGAGATAGATAAAGGGCACCCTAGCCGACGAGACGGTCAGACTAGACAACATCGGAAACTGTTCATCGCGACGTCAGTACGTTAGCTTAATTACTCCTGGAGGTCGGCCGAGCTCTGGATCTGGCCGACCCTCGGAGACCCGATTTAGCCATTTTGAGTCGTTCGATTAGAAGTTGTCTTCATCTAATCCAAGCTATGTCAAGACATCGGCTTAGGTAGCATGTGGTCATCCGAGCAAAAGATTCAACCGACCTGCTAGGAACTCACCGCATCATTGGCCCCCTAGGTTCACGTCGGACTGTGAACATAGGCCGAGGTGAAGTTGTTGACTGGAATTTCTATGTAAATGGCACGTGCTTTGCCATGTGGCTCTGTCAGCCCACGTGGCCTGCATCTCATTGCTTCGCCACTGTCATCTAGCGTCGGCCTGCGAGGCGCCATACTATCATCTCCTTGACGGCTGCGCGGTGACGACAACTATCGCGTCGCACCCTCGACGCCTGAGCATCAACACCGCTCCCCGTCATCCACGCCCAGTGGAATCCGAGGCATCGCTCGGTGGCCAATATGGTACCGCCAAGTGTCAAGATCTGAACCATCTCCGAAGGTGATGAATATCCATCGTTGGATCTGATCGGCCTCTCGGCACTACATGTAGTGGGGTCTGCTGCAAAAAAACCACCCTTGCTCTCACGCGCGAGCATCCTTTGGACGACTAGCTGACATGCCGACGACCTTCGTGCCGCCATCCGAGCACTCATCCCTAGTCCACTGCTTATCTTGAGAGGTAAGCCATCAGCTCTACCTCACATAGTCCTTCCACTTCCTCTTCCTCATTTAGAGGTTGTCCTTCCGAGAACTCCACTGCTTCAGAATTGTTCGGAGCAAATTCTCCTCATCCTTTCAAGAAAAGGACACCTCTCCTTGAGGCAGCTCAGCCTGACATTCAGACGTCGGATCCCACCGAGGAGTATTCCAACCTGGAGGTCGATGCTGGGGCCTATGTTCCCAAAAAACCCTCTTCTCATACCTCGGGATCTCGTCGACAAGCCGACACCGTTACTGATGCTCGGTGTGAGATCGACGAAGAGACCTTGCAATGGATGAAGACTCATCCAGGTCTCGTCCTCCCCGAGGACTTGACGATATATACCGCTAAACAACTTCGAGCCCACTACGCCATGCCGAGCGGAGTCTGCATCTACTCTGAGACTGTCTGAGCAGGCTTCCGCCTACCCCTTCATCCCTTCATCATTCTTTTACTCATCAAGCTGGAAGTTGCTTCCTCGCAGCTGACCCCCAACTCTTGGAGGTCGGTTGTCACCTTCTTGGCTGCTTGTGCTTTGGCCGAGGTCCTTCTGACCACACGCCTTTTCTTCCATTGTTTCTTCGTAAAGCCTTCGAAGACTGGCTATACTTCGCAGCTCGGTCAGGTCGACAAATTCTTGGGCGAATTCCTTCCTCTGTCCACAACTGGAAGAGGAACTTCATTTTTGTTCACTCCCCGACTGGGTGGCCCTTCCCAACCACTTGGTCGGCGGTGAACATCCGAGATAAAGCATTTCACCCACCAAATGCCGTTGCATCTGAGCTCTCAGAGTTTGAGTCTCTGCAAGCAGTGGAGCCTCCCGACCTGTTCGAGCCTTCCGAGAAGTTGTTCGAGCTGATAGCTGAGGCTATCTGAGGTCTGATGTTATTGCCGACGTTCTTACTTTGGTCGTCGTCTAATCATTTTTTAATAACTGATCGATTCTTCTCTCGCAGTGATGGCCGACAAGGGTAAGTCGTCAGCACCATCTGCCAAGGCGAGGTGCAACGTCTCACTTTCTGAGATGGCTACGCGCAAGCTCATGTCAAGGAGCAAGAAGAGTGCGAGCCGATCGCTCGAAGTGCGGCCACACGGCCGAGACCGACATCCCCGCTGCTGCCTCATCGCCATCGACTCCTGAGAGGACGCAATCATCAGAGAAGAGGGCGCATTTCAAACATCCACGACCTGCCACGTCACCAATCGAGGTCATCGCCTCAGGCTCTTCTCTTCCGACATCGCCCTGTCGGTCGAAAGAGCCCAGTGCTACGGAGTGGGGCTGACAGTCGGTCCCCGCTGGAGTGAAAGCCCGCTCACTATCCTGGAAATCCAACGAGGTCATCGAGGATTTCTATAGGGCTACGCAAGAGCAGTTGGCGTCGTTCGGGACGCTTCTATTCTGTATAGAGTTTTCCCGAGCCTCAGCCGAGGCGCGTGTAGCCAAGGTCGAGGCCAAGCTTGAGGCTAAGAAGAAGCTAAGAGCTAAGGAGGCCGAGAGGGCAGATAAGCTGCTCCAGGACGAGAAGAAGGCCCTCAAGGCGGAGAAAGAGGTCCATGAGAAGACAAAGGCTGACATTGCGTGACTAGTGGCCGAGGAGTGAAAGAAGGCATTCGATGATATGGGCGGCTCAGACGATTTTGTTGTAGACTAGGTGCTTGAGCGTTTGTTCATGGCATTTCGCCACACATTTTGTACTTCTTGCTTTATTAATCGAACTTCGTAGTCCTTCTGCTGTCAAATACATTGATTCTCGTATGTGTCGTCGGTGTTTCTGAGGACTTATGCTTTGAAAAGTTTCGATCTCCCCAGTTGTCGTTACTTTATCCCCACGCGCTTAGCCTTTCGTTACATCAGAATTTCATCCTTGACGAGTGTCGAAGCGACCTCATCCTGCTCATCAATCTGACCACAAAACCATGTGACAATGCAATGTGTTGGTCATAAATGATTTCTAAAAGGTAATAGTGCCGTCAGCACCCTACAATTACGCTTCTCTACATTGGTACATTGCTTCAACCAGTTTATAGCACCTCGTAAACTCAGTAGGCTCACACTTGTTAGAATAATTCTTGAGGTTGGTTGAGACCTCTATAACGAGTTTGTCATGGGACGAGGAGCATCGTCCTCCAACCGATCACATGGGTAGCTGAGAAGGCCCTTGTGACTGCGTGTTGCCTTTGTCGCCAAAAGATGATGTCAATGGTTGACGATGTTAAACTGTAAATTCACATCGGACGTTGTCTCATGTTCAAGACGAATGCCAAAGTGACTTCGTCCTGTGAACAATGATGTCTACGTACTACGCGAGTATCGAAGTGGCCTCGTATTCAATCTATGTCAGACATCACCTCAGTTCTCGACGAAAGCCTACGCCTTCGTCCGTGGAACGATGACGACGACGATTATTGCATGTGCCGAAGTGACCACAACTTGAATTCATGTCGGACGTCGTCTCTCAATTGCTCGAGAGTGCCGAAGTGACCTCGTGCAGTGAACTACGACGTCCGCATGCATTGCGTGTGCTAAGGAGACCAAGCCTTTAATTTACGTCGGACGTCGTCTCTCAGTTGCTGGAGAGTGCCGAAGCGACCTCGTGCAGTGAACTACGACGTCCACATTCATTGCGTGTGCCAAAGCGACCACGCTCTTAATTCATGTTGGACGTCGTCTCTCAGTTGCTGGAGAGTGCCGAAGCAACCTCGTGCAGCGAACTACGACGTCCACGTGCATTGCATGTGCCAAGGCGACCACGCTCTTAATTCATGTCAGACGTCGTATCTCAGTTGTTGGAGAGTGTCGAAGCGACCTCGTGCAGCGACCTACGACATCCATGTTCATCGACCGGTTCTCATGTTGTCAAGACCAGCTGAGTGCCCACGGGATAACAAATGACGATGCTATCATACGGCTCGCCAAGTTTCGATATTTCGCCCATATTTAAATCACACATATTCAAAAGAAATTCAACTTTATTGATAAATTACTACAAATATTGTAGGTTCTCGAAATAGCCGACGTTCACATCAGATATTACACGTCGGCCCTCGACTGAGGTCCTCAATCGCACAGTATGGGCTCTCAGCTTAAAGCGCTCATAAATCGGTGTTCTATACGACCAGATTATGTGAGGCAAGGTCGCCGACGACTAAACATATGATGGCCGACCATTAGGCCCCTGAGCCGGTGGTACGAGATTTACTTGGAAAAAGTAAGGGGTTTGCTCAAGACGATGCTATAAGTGATTCGTCACTTGCCACCTTTTTACAGTTCTTTGGAGATACTTGTCGGAGTAACCTGATATGCTCCAGGTCGTCATCTTTGCCTATCGTGGATGATGCCTCAGGGGCTCCTTAAAGTCCGCACATAGTTGAAATCAACTAAAAAGATGTGGGAAAAACCGTACTGACCTTTAGTAGAAATTTCCCACAGACTACAACAATATTACGGTATGTGTAACATAGGTCAGCTCACACTGAGGTGACCACGAGACTCTCCTCGCCGATGAGTGAGCTGAGACGATCAAGCCGATGAATCTTGTCTGAGGCGTGCTTGGCCGACATGAGATGCTGGTTCTGAGTTCCTGACCTTACCAGCAAAGCCAACCGAGAGGCCTCGGCGGGCAAACACTCCGATGCTCTTATTAGTCACTAGCCGAGCAGAATGGTCTAACCTATGGGATCGAATTGTGTACCTACGCCTGTGGAGTGTTTGCCTGTTATATAGTGTTAGGACACCTGTGTAATAGCTGGATGACCGCGACGATCTCGCTGGTGGTCTCCATGATTGACGCCGAATTGTGGTTGCACCGGCATGCCAGGTCATCATGACCGTTGTAAGGCCCTCGAAATTTTGTCCTTTTATTTGTCGTGTGTGGATTCATGCTTGTGTATAGTGTCATGTATAAACATGTAGATATTTATGTACATATTATCTTGGTGTACCTATGTATGTATGTGTATGTTTAGTTCGTAAATGTTGTTCATTGGCATTGTGTAGATAGTAGTTACATTATACTTCATAAATTGCATGTATATACATAGAATAAATATGGTTTTCTGCATAATTTCATGACCTGGCCGAAGGGCAATTGACGGCAACATGAATGGACGTTCATGTGTAGTCGACGTCCATATCCATGGACGCCAAAAATTTGTAGACGGCCATGTATGTGGACGTCTATTTCTCTAAAATTCTGTGTGCAGCAGATCCAGAAATCCCGCGATTTGCCTTGCTCTCTGATTGGGGAGCTGTCTCCAACGACTCTCCCATCCCATATACGCAAAACCCCAAGGCCCAGCTTATAAAAATAGCCTCTTGATACTTGAGGAGATCTCTTTATCTCTTTGGCAAAGAAACCCTAGAGCTGTCAGAAAACCCAAAGTTTGTGGCCTTTGATCCAACGACTGGAGGCATCATCCGGCGATCTACCCCTACCGGAGGACTCTTTGGACATCAGGGAACACTTCCCCGACTCCGGTGTGTAGCGAGACTCATCACAGAGCCCGGAGCTGGGAGGTTTTGGAGGCTTCTTGGCACTGGCCGAGGAGAGCTTCCCCAACCTTTTAATCCCCTTGTTGATTTTTCCAGAGGCAAGTAACCCATCCCCATTGTTCATACATATGTCTAGTAGGTCTTAGGCATTTTTTTGGAATTTTATTCGAGTCTTGGAACCCCAATTTCACCAAGTTTCTGGCGTTCAGTCTGTGTTTTGCACAGACAAGAATTTAATGGCAGGATCTCCTGCCGTTAATATCCTAAGTTGGCGGCAGTCGATACTGCCGTTAACCTGTTTGAACGGCCAGACCCTTGCCGTTTAGTTCTTCAGGAAAGAACAGTGAACTGTTCTTCCTTATATGACTATTTTTTTCGGATATCTACGCATGAGGATATACTGTAAATTGTATATGCTATGTAATTTAGATAGTGGATGGTGTTGTGAAATTTCTGTGAATTTCCGTTAATGGTATTAATTATTAAATTTGTTTGAAATGCATGTTAAATAGGTTTTGAACATGGTAGATCCCTGTTTACACAATCCATGTGGAATTTAAATGCCATAAAAATTTTAGACGATGTGGATGAGTGTCAGTTCATGTCATGAAAATTTGGGAATTTTCCCATGTCTACGTAATTAGTTGTAGAGAAATGCTTTGGGGGGGGCCGCGCCCCCCCCCCCCACACGCGCAACGTGTGGAGGGGGCGGGCCCCCCAGCAAAAAATGATGTGGCATTTTTTTTTCTTCTTTCGTGTGCACTATTTGTGTGCACAAATGATGTATTTGTGTGCACAAATACTCATTTGTGCGCACAAATTTAAAAAAAAAAGAAAATGCCACATCATGCTGGGGGGCCCGCCCCCCTCCACGCGGCGGGCGCGTGGAGGGGCGCGGCCCCTCCAGCGCATGTTGCGCTCCCGGCTAGCCGGGAGCGTAGCATTTCTCTTAGTTGTAATTTCTGGATTTAAAAATAGGGAGCATGAGTAGGTTGTTTTAAATTTCCAGTAAATCATATGATGCTTGTTAAAATCTGGAAAAAATTCTGTGATGAAATGACTGTTAGACACAGGGCTATAAACTGCTAATTATGACCTTCATGATGTGAATCAAGGATGAACCGATTTATGGGTAATATGCAAATGGTTGTTCTATTTTCTGTAAATTCTGCATAGCTCAGAAAAATGTGAAAATTGGTATGTATGATCTACACCAGTAAACAGCCCGTGGTTAAAATTTCTTGTGGTTTGGGCAACAGTAAGTGATATTTATGCAAATTTCATGAAGAAATGATTAATTAAAGCATGCTTATTGTGATCATAGATTTGTTAAATAATTTCAACATGATTAGTGTAAATCCCTGTATGTCAAGTCTTGTTAACGGTAGTGCCATGTTAGGGAAACTGAACCATGCACATGAATGTGAAAATGGAATTAATGTGTTAATTAGTGTGAATTTGTGTGTGTGTTAATTTGGAAAATGTGTAAACTGTGCCGTGTGTGACACTGCTTCCACAGAGGGCTGTGGAACCATACCGTGGTAAAGTCCCCACGGGAAGGTTCAATGTGTTTGATATCCTAAGGGCATTAGGATGAAATCCTGGAGGTGGACAAGTACCACTGGTTATGGTGGAGAATACTTCTCTCAGTCTGTACAGTACCAAGATTCGTCACTGTGTTGCCTAGGTGGCGTCTATGTGTTATGTGAATGTGTTATATGTGTCCTTCTAATGGTGGTTTGGACTATGTGTCACGACATTTAAATGAGAATAATGTGATTGTGTATAAGTGAAAATATGTAGTGTGTAAATGAATATGTGAATATGTGCACATGTGAACCCAATGTGATAGCATGTAGAATTGTGAAATATGATATGATGGAGTTAGATTCATGTCAAAACAGCAAGCTTAGTATGTTTACAAATGTGATATGCATGGGGAAAAGTACGTAGAATCCATGTTAGGAATGCTCTTCCTTTATGTGTAAAATTCCATGTCTCAATTGCTATCATGTTGCAACATAGATATAAATTTAGCTATCATGTGAGTAAATGTATAGAAAGCATGTGGTAGGTATATTATTGTGGAATGACATAAACCATGTATCATGTGTTATGAAATTGGTAGAAGTATCATGATAAGCTTTCTTAAAGATTGTTCAAACCATGTTGCATATATTGATTGACGTAATTGAGAGTAAAATGTGCGCATGATGTGTGTATGTATAATGTGTATGGATTACTTGTTGAGTCTTTTAGACTCACTCTTGCTTCGGCGTACTGGTTTAGCAGGTGACCCTACTTCCTTGGAGGAGATCGTTGAGAGCGATTCCAAGCGAGAATAGTAGATTGTTGTGGAGTCACCGACATTGTACTTTCTTTTCCATAGTATGAAATTTGAGACTTGTGTAATTGTGGATGAACAATGTAAATTGGATCTAGAATTTCATTATGTGGACTTTAGTTTCTTTTAAAATTGCTATATGGGCTATGTATGTCGAATGTGGATGATGAAATAAAATTGACAGTTAGTTCTTTTACTTCCGCTGTTCTATGACTGTATTTGTGTACATCTCAATCTTGTGGTAGTGATGGGTAAATGTCCCACTGTAACGACGTTCACTATATCAACGTGGATTGGTATAATCGTACCGGTATAAGGAGGGTCGTCACAGAGATTGGTATCAGAGTGCCATGGTTGAGATTGTACATAAATATATATAAGTCATCATCTTCATTATATGCTAAGTCCGTATAGAATTGTCCACATGTGTAGAAATGATTAATAATCAATGAAAGATAGATAAGAAAGTGGTTAGGAACTAAATAACGTAGTTTCTAATAGTGATTAAATTAATTGCAGCATATGGCTTCACGCGGTAGACGTGGTGGTGTACCTACTCGTGATGGCGAGCAGAGGAGAGATGAGCCTAGGCGTGAGGACCAGGGTGAGCAGCTGGTCCCAGCACCCCAGGGTCCTGTGCTTCCTCCTCCACCGCCAGTGGATTATGGAGTGTTCATGCAGGGTCTAGTGCAGACCATGCAGACGCAGGCCCACACCCAGGCTGCACTCCAAGCTCAGTTGGAGGCTCAGGTTAGAATAATAAGATAAAGAGTAGTCTGTTTTATTTAATTGCATGATGTTATGTTGAATATGCGTTGCTTGTTGTTTGTTGTAGCAAGCTCAGGTTCCAGTTCCCCAGGCTCAGGACCATGGTGGACCCTCCATCATGGAAAGGTTCAAAGGATGTTGCCACCCTCTTTTAAGGGGGAGAGCGACCAATTGCTACCTGAGAGCTGGATGAGGGAGATCGAGAAGATCTTCCGGGCTATTAGGTGTGCGGACGATGACAAGGTTACTTTAGCTACCTATATGCTACAGGTATGTGCTAGTTTTATATGTTTGTATACCCTGTTAAGTTAGAGTTGTTTAGTTGGTGCTTATAAGGTTGTGTTGCAGGAGAGAGCCGATGTGTGGTGGGCTTCCTTACTGCGTACCCGGTTCGAGGACGGTGCTATTGATGTTGCTTGGGACGAGTTCGTGAGGCTCTTCCGGGCCAAGTTCGTCCCCGAGCATATCCAAGACAAGATGGAGCAGGAGTTCCTTTCTTTGACTCAGGGCTCCATGACTGTACTCGAGTACGAGGCCAGGTTTGCTGAATTATCCAAGTATGCACCTCACATAGTGGTTGATGAGCGCAGGAAGGCAAAGAAGTTTGTGATGGGCCTTAAGCCATCACTGAGGACGAGGCTTGTGGCGTTTGATCATCGTACCCTGGACGAGGCCCTTAGCGCTGCTTGTAGGTAGGAGGGTGAGATGGAGTAGTACCTCGAGGAGAAGAAGGCTTCGCAGAAGAGGCCTGCAGCTCCTTTCCAGCGGCAGGATAAGAAGAAGGCAGTGTACCAGTCACCGCAGCGCCCAGTGGCAGCCAACAGTACTCAGGTATCTTCTCAGTATTCCCCTAGTTTAAAGAAGGAGTGTCCTCATTGCGGGAGGACACACGGTGGTACGGAGTGTTGGATGGTAGCGGGGAAATGCCTGAAGTGCGGGAGCAGCGACCACAAGATCAAGGATTGTCCAAGACTTCAGCAGGGAGTCCAGCGTGGAGCGCCAGCCCCAGCAGCGGAAGCAGCAGCAGCACCAGCTACAGGAAGACCAGGAAGGCCTCGAGCCCAAGCTCTAGTGTTTTCTCTAGCACGAGAGGATGCCGAGCAGGCGGAGCATGTCACCGAAGGTACAGTTTTATTTCTAGGTGTGCACGCTCGGGTTTTCTTTGATACGGGTGCCACTCACTCATTCATTTCTGAGCGGTTTGCTAGGCAGTTGGCTATAGAGTCAAGCGTAGAGTCTGAGGATTTATAAGTCCCTTTATCTGTACACACACCCACGGGTATGGTATCGACTAGGAAGTGCATTCCATCGTTACCTGTGTGCATTGAGGATAGGGTTCTAGATGGGTGTTTCTTCTTGCTGAAGATGAAGGACTTTGATGCTATTCTTGGTCTGGATTGGCTAGAGGAGCACTATGCATTAGTAGATTGTCATGGGAAGAGGATTGTTTTTCGCATTCCTGGTGAGGACGAGTTCTCTCATCCATTGCCAAGGAACTTGGCGGGAAAGTTGGTCATCTCTGCCATGAAGGCTATGCGCATGGTAAACAAGGGTTGTGACGCTTTTCTTGCCTGCGTAGTGTTAGTACCCGAGGCTGATGAGTCACCTACTCTTGCAGAGATCGTTGTAGTGCAGGATTTTCCAGACATCTTTCCCGATGATTTGTCTGGATTGCCACCGGATAGAGAGATAGAGTTAACCATAGAGTTGCTTCCGAGCACCTCTCTTATCTCGAAGGCTCCATATCGGATGGCACCTGCGGAGTTAGCCGAGTTGAGGAGGCAGTTGCAGGAATTGCTAGATAAGGGATTATTCGCCCGAGTGTTTCTCTTTGGGGCGCACCTGTATTGTTTGTAAAGAAGAAAGATGGGTCACTTAGGTTATGCATTGATTATAGGAAGCTAAACCAAGTGACTGTGAAGAACAGGTATCCCTTACCTCGGATTGATGATTTGTTTGACCAGCTGCAAAATGCATCAGTCTTTTCTAAGATTGATTTGCGGTCTGGCTATCATCAGTTGAGGATTAGGAGTGAGGATGTGTCCAAGACGGCCTTTAGGACTCGTTATGGACATTATGAGTTTTTAGTTCTTCCTTTTGGTCTAACCAACGCCCCTGCAGCGTTCATGGATCTCATGAACAGGGTGTTTAGGCCTTATTTAGATAGCGTTGTTGTAGTATTTATCGATGATGTGTTAGTCTATTCTCCAGATGAGACTACACACCGTCAGCATTTGAGGGTAGTATTAGAGGTTCTCCGTGCACACAAGCTGTATGCTAAATTCAGCAAGTGCGATTCTTGGTTGTGCGAGGTTCATTTCCTTGGGCATGTTATCTCCGGTGCTGGTGTAGCAGTTGATCCAGCGAAGGTCCAGGCTGTTATGGATTGGGAGATTCCCAAGACCCCTTCGGAGATTCGGAGTTTTCTTGGTTTGGCGGGTTACTATCGACGATTTATTGAGGGATTTTCATCCATCACTTGCCTTATTGACTCAGTTGACCAGGAAGGGAGTGAAGTTTGTCTGGTCCGAGGAGTGTGAGAGTAGTTTTCGATTATTGAAGACTAAGCTCACATCAGCTCCAGTGTTAGTTTTGCCGAGTGGTGTAGAGGGTTTTACTATCTACACAGATGCTTCTCGAATTGGCCTTGGCTGTGTATTGATGCAGCAAGGAAGGGTAGTAGCGTATGCTTCTCGTCAATTAAAGGAGCATGAGCAAAACTATCCGACTCATGATCTTGAGCTTGCGGCAGTGGTTCATGCACTAAAGATCTGGAGACACTATCTTTATGGTGCCAGATTTGAGGTGTTCACTCACCACAAGAGCTTGAAATATCTTTTCTCCCAAAAGGAATTAAATCTGAGGCAGAGAAGATGGATTGAGTTCTTGAACGACTATGACTTCGACCTCCAGTATCATCCTGGAAAGGCGAATGTTGTAGCAGATGCCCTTAGTAGGAAGAAGTCTTCCCTCCAGCAGGATTGGAAGATGTTGGAGGATGCAGCGTGTGTGATGACTGAGTTAGAGCCATCTTTGTGTCAGGCTTTTGTAGCTCAGTTGTCCATTAGGTCTTCGGTGTTGGATAGGTGATCGAGCAACAGAAGGCCGACCCTAGACTCCAAGAGTTAGTGGGCAAGGTAGGCATTGCTCGCGATGAGGACGGTGTTGTTAGATTCCATCACCGAGTATGTGTTCCTGACATTGTAGATGTCCGTGAGCATGTATTGGTAGAAGCTCATAGGTCAAGATTCTCTATTCATCTGGGTAACACTAAGATGTACCAGGATTTGAAGAGGTCTTTTTGGTGGTCTGGCATGAAGAGGGATGTAGCGGATTATGTATCTAGGTGTTTAGTATGCCAGCAAGTGAAGGCCGAGTGGCAGCGACCATCTGGTCTTGTGCAGAAGATGGAAATCCCAGTATGGAAGTGGGAAGCTGTCACTATGGATTTTGTTTCGGGTTTGCCTCGATCTAGACGGGGTAATGACTCGATTTTGGTAGTCGTAGATAGATTCTCGAAGACTGCGCATTTCTTGCCTATGAAGAAGAAGCAGTCGGTTGAGAGTTTGGCTAGGTTGTATGTTAGTAGCATCATTAGATTGCATGGTGTGCCGAAGTTGATCATTTCGGATCAAGATCCGAGATTTACTTCGAGACTGTGGAAGGGTCTTCAGGATGCTTTAGGTTCGGAGCTGAAGCTCAGTTCGGCGTTTCATCCTCAGACAGATGGACAGTCCGAGAGGACTATCCAGACGCTCGAGGATATATTGAGAGCGTGTGTTCTGGATTGGAAGGATGATTGGGATCGCCATTTATCTCTAGTGGAGTTCACAGATAACAACAGCTTTCATGCGAGTATTGGTATGGCTCCATTTGAGGCGTTGTATGGAAGGCCTTGCAGATCTCCTTTATGTTGGGAGGAGACAGGTGATAGGCAGCTGATCGGTCCGGAGTTGGTTCAGGAGACTTCGGATAACGTCCAGTTGATTAGGAAGAGGCTTGTTGCGGCACAGGATAGGCAGAAGAGTTATGCCGACAACAGGAGGAAGGATTTGGAGTTCGGAGTGGGTGAGCATGTCTTTTTGAAGATTTCACCTACTCGGGGTGTTGTCAGGTTTGGCAGGCATAGCAAATTAAGTCCTAGATTCATTGGCCCGTATGAGATTCTCAGGCGTTTAGGTAGCGTGGCTTATGAGCTAGCTTTACCCCCGGCTTTAGCTAGCGTTCATCCCGTTTCCATGTATCTATGCTCAGAAGATATGTTTGAGATCCATCTCATGTTATTAGTCACGAGCCAGTGGAGATCCAGCTAGATCTCTCCTATGTGGAGCAACCGATAGCTATTCTTGACCGGAAGGTTCAGCATCTCCGAAACAAGAGTATTGTGTCGGTAAATGTTTTATGGCGAAACTTCTCGCGAGAGGAGGCGACCTGGGAGCTTGAGGATGCGATGAAGAAGAAGTATCCCCAATTGTTCAGTAGTGTTGTTTGAACTTCGAGGACGAAGTTTCTTTAAGGGGGAGAGGGTGTAAGGCCCTCGAAATTTTGTCCTTTTATTTTGTCGTGTGTGGATTCATGCTTGTGTATAGTATCATGTATAAACATGTAGATATTTATGTACATATTATCTTGGTGTACCTATGTATGTATGTGTATGTTTAGTTCGTAAATGTTGTTCATTGGCATTGTGTAGATAGTAGTTACATTATACTTCATAAATTGCATGTATATACATAGAGTAAATATGGTTTTCTGCATAATTTCATGACCTGGCCGAAGGGCAATTGACGGCAACATGAATGGTTGTTCATGTGTAGTCGACGTCCATATCGATGGACACCAAAAATTTGTAGACGGCCATGTATGTGGACGTCGATTTCTCTAAAATTCTGTGCCCAGCAAATCCAGAAATCTCGCGATTTGCCTTGCTCTCTGATTGGGGAGCTGTCTCCAACGGCTCTCCCATCCCATCTACGCAAAACCCCAAGGCCCAGCTTATAAAAATAGCCTCTTGAGACTTGAGGAGATCTCTTTATCTCTTTGGCAAAGAAACCCTAGAGCTGTGAGAAAACCCAAAGTTTGTGCCCTTTGATCCGACGACTCGAGGCGTCTTCAGGTGATCTACCCCGATGAGAGGTCTCTTTGGACATTAGGGAACGCTTCCCCGACTCCGGTGTGCAGCGAGACTCATCACAGAGCCCGGAGCTGGGAGGTTTTCGAGGCTTCTTGGCACTGGCCGAGGAGAACTTCCTCGACCTTTTAATCCCCTTGTTGATTTTTCCAGAGGCAAGTAACCCATCCCCATTGTTCATACATATGTCTAGTAGGTCTTAGGCATTTGTTTGGAATTTTATTCGAGTCATGGAACCCCAATTTCACCAAGTTTCTGGCGTTCAGTCTGTGTTTTGCACAAACAGGAACTTAACGGCAGGATCTCCTGCCGTTAATATCCTAAGTTGGCGGCAGTCGATACTGTCGTTAACCTGTTTGAACGGTCAGACCCTTGCCGTTTAGTTCTTCAGGAAAGAACAGTGAACTGTTCTTCCTTATATGACTATTTTTTTCGGATTTCTACGCATGAGGATATATTGTAAATTGTATATGCTATGTAATTTAGATAGTGGATGGTGTTGTGAAATTTCTGTGAATTTCCGTTAATGGTATTAATTATTAAATTTGTTTGAAATGCATGTTAAACAGGTTTTGAACATGGTAGATCCATGTTTACACAATCCATGTGGAATTTAAATGCCATAAAAATTTTAGACGATGTGGATGAGTGTCAGTTCTTGTCATGAAAAATTGGGAATTTTCCCATGTCTACGTAGTTAGTTGTAATTTCTGGATTTAAAATAGGGAGCATGAGTAGGTTGTTTAAATTTCCAGTAAATCATATGATGCTTGTTAAATTTTGGAAATAAATCTGTGATGAAATGACTATAGACACAGGGCTATAAACTGCTAATTATGACCTTCATGATGTGAATCAAGGATGAACCGATTTATGGGTAATATGCACATGGTTGTTCTATTTTCTGTAAATTCTGCATAGCTCAGAAAAATGTGAAAATTGGTATGTATGATCTACAACCTGTAAACACCTGTGGTTAAAATTTCATGTGGTTTGGGCAACAGTAAATGATATTTATGCAAATTTCATGAAGAAAAATTAATTAAAGTATGCTTATTGTGATCATAGATTTGTTAAATAATTTCAACATGATTAGTGTAAATCCCTGTATGTCAAGTCTTGTTAACGGTAGTTCCATGTTAGGGAAACTGAACCATGCACATGAATGTGAAAATGGAATTAATGTGTTAATTAGTGTGAATTTGTGTGTGTGTTAATTTGGAAAATGTGTAAACTGTGCCGTGTGTGACACTGCTTCCATAAAGGGCTGTGGAACCGTACCGTGGTAAAGTCCCACGGGAAGGTTCAATGTGTTTGATATCCTAAGGGCATTAGGATGAAATTCTGGAGGTGGACAAGTACCACTGGTTAGGGTGGAGAATACTTCTCCCGATCTGCGCAGTACCAAGATTCGTCACTGTGTTGCCTAGGTGACGTCTATATGTTATGTGAATGTGTTATATGTGTCCTTCTAATGGTGGTTTGGAGTATGTGTCACGGTATTTAAATGAGAATAATGTGATTGTGTATAAGTGAAAATGTGTAGTGTGTAAGTGAATATGTGCACATGTGAACCCAATGTGATAGCATGTAGAATTGTGAAATATGATATGATGGAGTTAGATTCATGTCAAAACAGCAAGCTTAGTATGTTTACAAATGTGATATGCATGGGAAAAGTATGTATAATCCATGTTAGGAATGCTCTTCCTTTATGTGTAAAATTCCATGTCTCAATTGCTATCATGTTGCAACATAGATATAAATTTAGCTATCATGTGAGTAAATGTATAGAAAGCATACGGTAGGTATATTATTGTGGAATGACATAAACTATGTATCATGTGTTATGAAATTGGTAGAAATATCATGATAGGCTTTCTTAAAGATTGTTCAAACCATGTTGCATATATTGATTGACGTAATTGAGAGTAAAATGTGCGCATGATCTGTGTATGTATAATGTGTATGGATTACTTGTTGAGTCTTTTAGACTCACTCTTGCTTCGGCGTACAGGTTTAGCAGGTGACCCTACTTCCTTGGAGGAGATCGTTGAGAGCGATTCCGAGCGAGGAGAGTAGATTGTTGTGGAGTCACCGACATTGTACTTTCTTTTGCATAGTATGAAATTTGAGACTTGTGTAATTGTGGATGAACAATGTAAATTGGATCTAGAATTTCATTATGTGGACTTTAGTTTCTTTTAAAATTGCTATATGGGCTATGTATGTCGAATGTGGATGATGAAATAAAATTGACAGTTAGTTCTTTTACTTCCGCTGTTCTATGACTGTATTTGTGTACATCTCAATCTTGTGATAGTGATGGGTAAATGTCCCACTGTAACGACGTTCACTATATCGACGTGGATTGGTATAATCGTACCGGTATAAGGAGGGTCGTCACAGACCGTGGTCTTAATGTCCGCAGTTATCGGACCCGGGCTCCTCGGCTGTTACCCGTGATTTGGCCGTTTCGCAAGTCACGCTCCGGGAATCCTGCGAACACGTCGCATACGTACAATTCGAGGCCTAGCAAAGTAGGTTTTAATCCTGGCTGAGCTGATGCCTTCAACTCAAGAGATAGATAAAGGGTGCCATAGCCGACGAGACGGTCGGACTAGACAACATCGAGAACTGTTCATCGCGACGTCAGTACATCGGCTTAATTACTCCTGGAGGTCAGTCGAGCTCTGGATCTAGCCATTCCTCGGAGACCTGATTTACCCATTTCAAGTCATTCGTTTAGAAGTTGTCTTCATCTAATCCAAGCTATGTCAAGACGTCGGCTTAGGTAGCATGTGGTCGGCCGAACAGAAAATTCAACCGACCCATTAGGAACTCACCGCATCAGAAAGGATCCACGAGGGCTCCATTCAAAATTGCTTTCTGCCATAATTTATGGTGATGGACAAGAGGAATATGCTTAAAATATTGTTTTAGAGTTTATTTTAGTGACCATTTCTGACGTCCCCGTTCTGATGTTTTGATACCTCCCGACTGTGCGTAACGCTCAGTCCACATTTGAGGTCCATTCCCTCACGGTAAAGGTGGGGGATTTTTAGTAAATATTAACGTAATTTTTGACATTTTTTACGGATAGCACATTGTTACAATATTTTTTTTTCACTTTCATCACGATAGATGAGGTATTGAGGTGTAATATATAGAGTAGAGAAATATTTGCAAACGACAAATATAAAATGGATCCTCAAAGATATGAGAGAGGCTTTGTGCACTTGTGTAAAGTGCACAAGTGCAAATTACATGAATATTTTATCTATGTGGCATCATACACATGAATTTTTTACCCATGTGGCACTATAAAAGTTGGTGCCACATGGACAAAAAATCCATGTGAATTGTACTTGTATATTTTACACAAGTGCAATGAACTTTTCTCCAAAAATATATATGCAACAACATCCTATTACCCGTAGTCAATGGGCACCCACCCATTCACACCTATGTTTATCACTGTACCACCCCCAACTCTCTCTCTCTCTCTCTCTCGTCACCTTGTCATGTCTGGTGGGGACCAAAAAACAGATCATGAACAGTCAGTAGGCAGAAATGGATTAATATGTAAATCCCATTGAGGTCCCCCGGCCCCCCACCACACCAGCATGTAGTATAGGCCCACTCCAATTGACGCCATCACCACCACACGAGGGAAGCCCAGCTCTCAAAAAGAACCAAGAGAGAAATTATGGACTTGTGGCTTTTGGGCATCCGTGGGAAGGGGCACATATGAAAAATCCAAACCCAAACCGGATATCCCATGAAATATTTCCTCTCATCAGTACTCTCCGACGGCTTCCCTTAAATATTGAAGAAGGTGCACGCTGTGGCCGTAGCCGTGGGCATGATGGGGCAATTCGGTTGGTACGAGTCGGATAATTGAGTGGGATGTGGGGACGAAGTTGGAGATCTGAGAGATTTTGGAGGTGGAAGGAGATGGTGGGGCAACCTCTCAACGGGTGTAACAGTGGAGTACGTGGGTGGCGAGGGATCAGGATGTCATTGCCGGCAAGCAGCAGCTGCTCACCTTCAATTATTGGGCCGGTGAAGGACCCGGTTTGTCAGGATGCTCGCCATTAATAAGTGTTTTGTCCTACGGACGTGGTAATTGTCAAATATATAGCAACTGTGGTGTTTGGTCGGGAGTTGCGCAGTTCCAAGTGTCAGGCCCCAGAACGGTAAAGGGGAGCATATGTCGGCAATGTGGTACTAGTTCCACATGGTTCCCATAGGATCCGATGGCTACGTGACCTTGCTCCCACTACTTTAATTTGGAGGGGGTCGGGCGTGCTATTAGGTGAATATGGCACTGCCGGTGCCAGGTAACCGATGGCCCGTAGGGGATCCTCAAATGATCTTTACTTCTCGCCGTAGTTGTCGACAATGTAAGTATAAAATGTCTATGTAATTATCATTTCAAAACAAATGTAAATGCATGAATTTTAAAACATAAAATTCAAAATTTTGATTGCCTGCAGGGACCAACTTATAATTACTCTCTTGATCTAAATAATTATATGGCTCGTGCAGGGAGCATTCCTAACTCACACTTCAGAGTCACCAACCCTCAACATCCTAATTAGGTGGTAGGAAATTGGGAAAATCCTCATAATGTTATATAGAGTTCAAATAATATCGAAAAGTGCTAAAATTAAAGGGCAGATTTCTTTTGCATATTATAACCTCCGCCAATCTATCGATATTAATTTCAAATAACTTCCTAAGACAGAGGGGGCTGTAGCCTGTTGGGGTGGGGATCAGAAGATTTTAAACTAAAGATAGGCTAGTTTTTTCCTACCCCCTTAATCCAATTATAGTTAGGTTGAACGGACCGAAGAGTATTTGTGACATAATACATTCAAATATAGGGTTATTGATAAGGTGAAGATTTCATGTGTACGTACATGATATTTCATGTATTTTAAAGGTATATATGTATTTATTTCTGTATTTATATTCTAATATATATTATTTGTATGCATATATTAGCCCTATACAATGTTCCATTACAAATATACTCTTGCTTTTCTGCATGTAAAGAATACCTGTAATATATTCAAATAATTGTCATCATATACCTGTGTCATATTCAAATAGGTAGGAAGTGTATGAGTGAAACTATTTGGATATCTTAGGGATACTTTTGGCAATTTATAGATGTGGAGGCTATATATACAGACACACACACAAATCCATATGACAAATTAAAGGGGAACAACTACAAAAATCTCTAAACATTTGACCTTACACTAATAATAATTTCATATATATATATATATGATAAATTAATTAATAATTTTTAACTGCAACATGATAGATCCTTACTATAATATGACTTAACATATATCGTAATAAAATATAATATTTACTATAATAAATTATAGTTCTATTAAAGACTAAAAATTAAGTTAAATATTTAATTGAAATTTCTAATTAATTAATCATGAGAGAAAATTACTACACAAATCCCTACATATTTTACCTTACACCAATAATAATCCCCTAAGAAATTAGTAACACGGGGGTGGGGGGGGGACCGCGAGGTAGAGAGACAAAGTCTAGAACCATCAACATGTTCAAATAAACGGGTAAACTCTTGCAAACCAGATAAGTTCGAGCTCTGGGCAACATTGTTACTAGACGTCGATGTTTAAGCCGACTATATACACAATCTTTGAACCTAGCTGTAGCGCTGTAGCTGGCCAAGAGTTTTTGCATCTCCATTCTGTCATCTCCGACGAGGCCAAGGAACCCTCGGCCGAAATTGATCGATTTACACACACACAGATACACACATACACATCCGCAGATGTGACAAGACTTGTCAGAACCGTGTAAGGAACGTCCAAAAAACGTATGCAGTTCCTTATTCATTGTACAATCTATTCTTCTTTTTGTTAAAGAGAAAGACTTATTACATTTTATAATATTAGGTAACAAATCTATGTGGTATCAAATAATTAGATTGTCACTTTATCACCCTCAGGTGAGATGTACCACATAAGTCATTGTCTAATCATATTATACTTAAATATAATATACAAGTACAATAAGTCTTTCTCTTTGTTAAATGAGTAAGGTGTCTATCGATCAGCTCCTTTATCTTCGTAAGATTGCTGTGTTCGGCGCATGGTCTAAGAATGATATATAATCGTGTCTATAATATTTTGAAGGATAAATTAATTATAACTCTCCTTTTAATAAGCTTCATCAATCAGTCTGTCAAAAGATAATTTTTATCTTCCATATTTTTTTCATTTTACACTTTTGTCTATTTTTGTACCATTAGATATAATGATTATTATATTCATATTTTAATAGTATTTAATGTATAAATTTTAAGACATTAAAATAAGAGTTCAAATTGTTAAATTATGTATGACAATGAGTTAAAATACATGAGATTTAAAATAACACTTGATACGATTTAAAGTGTAACTATTAGCATGATTTAAAACTTAGTTCTAATATGTTAAAGTAAGAATTCAAATTAAGTTGTTAAAGTATCTGTGACAATGAGTTAAAGTATGTTAAATTTATAATAATTGTTGATATGATTTAAAGTATAACTGATGATATGATTTTAAAGTCTAAGTTTGAATATATTAAGTATAATAGACGGTTAGTTAAAATATGTGAGACTTGATGTCATTGTTAACATAACTTAAAGCCTATGTTCAAAGACGAAATCGATATTAAATGGAAGACAGATGTTAGGCTCGTGCAGTCCTTTGTCAGATGACTCATACCTCCTTTTACTTTCTGTCTGTATGTCCTGCAAATAGTCAGAAATTGAATGGAGATGTTTTCTTTTGTTGCAAGAAAAGAGAGATTCTATCAGACAAGCAAAATAGATCTTCGGTCAGAGAAATGATAAGTTAATCATATGAAATATTTTGAACTTTCATTGGGTGCCAAGACACTTTGAAATAGTTGAAATATAAAGGAAATCGATGTTTAAGTATAATAGAGTCGGTGTGAAAGACAATTGATGTTACAATGTAATTGTTGTTTCAATGTAATCTTTGTATGAAGTCGATGTTTGAACATAATCGATGTTCAAGTAAACATAATCGATGTTTCATATGAAATTGATGTTCTATTGAAATCGATGTTTAAATGATCGTTATTGAAACGATGTCGATGTATAACCGAAATCGATGTTCTAGATATGAAGTCGATGTAGAACCGAAATCGATGTTCTAGACATGAAGTCGATGTAGAATCTAAAATCGATGTTCTAGATATGAAGTCGATACTTAAGTGAAATCGATATTCTCTATGAAATCGATGTTCTACCGAAATCGATGTTTAAGTGAAATCGTTGTTCCATATGAAATCGATGTTCTAATGAAATCGATGTTCAACAGAGTCGATGTTTAAGTGAAATCGATGTTGAACAGAGTCGATGGATAACTGAAATCGATGTTCCAATATGAAGTCGATGTATTTATATGGAAATCGTTGTGTCATTTAGTTAGTAATCGATGTGTATTGAACAACCATCGATTTGGCTTTTCAGTGCAAGTTATGAAGCGATGGTGCCATAAATTTATATTTATTTATAAAATATGATATTAAATATAATTATAAATTTAATTAATCATGAGTTTTGCTATCACCAAATATAAGGGTAAAATATAAGAGTGGTTCAACATGAGACATCTTGAATAACTAGGATCCCTTTGTAGGTTGACACGTCCAAGACAGTCTCAAAGGTTGAGCAGTGTTTAGGTCTCTAAAAGGAAATCCTGATTGAAGGTGTCGACACCAAGAATTTATGGTGTCAATAGATGGTCTTCATAGGAAACATCAACTCTCTAGAAAGTGAACACTGATCAAATCTATCAACACAAAAATGAGTTAGCTGTCGATAGATAGTATGCTCTGGCAAATACCAAGTCTCCAGAAACAAATATGACAAAAGTGGTCGACAAATAGAATTAGAAGTGTCGTCAGATGGCTCATACTGAAGAAGCCCATATCAATTGGTGATCATCATATCGATTAGTGACCATCTTATCGATTGGTGACCATCCTATCGATTGGTGACCATCCTATTGATTGGTGATGATCTTATCTATTGGTGACTAATTCACATCGATTGGTAAATCATTTTCTAAGGAATATATTGTTTCTCATCTTCATATTATTTGGAAAGCGATTGGGTCGTGTGAAGAGCACATGCCACCTTCAGGTACTTGGGGTACATGAAAGCCTTGGTACGAGGTTGGGCATTTGGATTAAATAGACCCTTTGTCTCTTCTGGCGGTGTGGCACCTATCGCAGACAAAAAGGCCAAAACTAGAGAGAAAGAAAAGAGCGGGAAAAGAAGTAGAGTAGAGCAGATCTACTGAAGAGTAGAATGTGAAGGAGCAACAGCATCTGAAGCAGCAACAACTGCAGTAGTAGAATCAAGGAAGAAAACTGTGGATCTGAGATTTTAGGGATCAGATCCAGATCAGAATTGAGAAGAAATTTCTTCCTTCCATCTTTGTTTTTTCTTTTCTATAACTTTAGTGTGTGATACGATCTGCGCAAGGTTTTCTATGCAGATCAGCAAGTGTGTGTGTTTGAGCCGTCGTGCTCAAGTGTGTGTGTGTTGGAGCCATCGTTGTGACGACCCAACCAACAAACCACCCAACATATTCTAGAGGTGGCCCCCACAGGCTCAAGAGGTGGCTCCCAGTGTGTAGCACTTTACGCCATTATGGCCTTAGGAGCTGGCTCCCATAGTGTAGCACTTTGCCTATGTGGCACTTAGTTCCTGCACTTCCGGCTAGGCAAGGCTCTGATACCATTTGTGACGAACCCAACTGAGCAAGCTTAACTTCAGAGTTCTTTTCCTGCTCGAGCTCTGAAAATGACTAGTCTGAGTTGTTGGTAGTTTGTTGATTTAGTCCATTTAACATATTCTTATATGGGGTGTTATAGAGATGGTATTAGAGCCACTTGTAGGTTGAGGATATTCATGAGTAAACATCAACTTAAGTGATCCATGATCCTAAGTCTAAAATAATTAGAGTTACAGAAATTAACTAGCTTATTGTTTTGCTAGGCCATGACTAGTCGTGGACGTCGTGCTAATGTCCCGGCTCGTGAAGAAGAGCAGAGGGAGAATGCTAATGTAGGGCAGCGGGTTCCAGCGCCTCAGGGACCACCTGTAGCACCTCCTTCACCTTTGATAGATTATGGAACTTTCATGCAAGGGCTGGTTAGGCTATGCAGACTCAAGCCCAAAATCAAGCAGCATTGTAGGCCCATGTGCAAGCTCCGTTAGGTGTAGCTTAATGGTTGGCTTTGTTCTCTTTAGTGTATCTATCCCATTGCTGATTCTTGTCATTTTAAGGTTAGGCTCTGATGATCAGTCTGTCCCCATGCATTTTAATTAATTATATATATATACATATTTTGATGATTAACAAAACCAAACAAGAATTTATCAATTATATCTGATGAATATTTCATAAGTCTTAAGTACAGGAAAAATACCGAGGTCAAACAAGCCAATAAAGGTATGCATTACTACTCTGAAGCTTCAATCTTTTCAACATGATATTCTCTAAATCCATATCGATTTCTGTTGAAGTGCATAACGATTTTCTTATAAGACTGAAAAGTAATGTTGTTTCAAACAAATCGATGTCGAACGACTCTATAAGAACCGCAACGATTTCTTTAGAAAGCGCAACGACTTGCTTGTTGTAACGACTTCATAAGTTATCATAATGATTTCTTTAGAACTCGCAACGACTTGCTTGTTGTAACGACTTCATAAGTTATCATAACGATTTCTTTAGAACTCGCAACGACTTGCTTGTTGTAACGACTTCATAAGTTATCATAACGATTTCTTTAGAACTCGCAACGACTTGCTTGTTGTAACGACTTCATAAGTTATCATAACGATTTCTTTAGAACTCGCAACGACTTGCTTGTTGTAACGATTTCATAAGTTATCATAACGATTTCTTTAGAACTCGCAACGACTTGCTTATTATAACGATTTCATAAGTTAGCGTAACGATTTCTTTAGAGTTCATAACGACTTGATAAGTATTCATAACGATTTGCTCTCTATAATGACTTATTAATGTTCATAACGATTTCATAAGTCATTCAGTCATCGATTTCATATATTGATATCCTATTCATCTTAAAGCATTGACCAGTCAAAGCCCACGTAGACATCTCTCTGACGCTTTTGCATTTATGAGATCTGAACATATCTCTGCATGCATGCAGACCATATCATCCTTTATCGTGCCTACTCTGATAACGTTCTTTAGACTAAAGCTATTTGGCATTACTATTTTCTTGACTATTGCTACTGACGTTGACTGACATCAGAGACAGCTTATCTGTCTGCTATTTAAGATTGACATCTGTGCAGACCTCTGAACTAGCTTCATGGTACAACGTTAAACAAATAGAAGCCATCGGATATCTTTGAAGATCTCATCTCTTTGCGTGCTCAAGTGATCAAAAGACTGTGACTGGAAGCTTCCAAGACTCTAGACGTCATTCAGTCTAACGACTACTCAAAAGAGAGACAACGGACACTTTAACGTCTAGATTTCAAATTGAAGATATATATACAAGTCAGAAGAATAGAAGAATAACAACGTTCAAGGATGGGATATTCAAGCATTCAAATTCTTCTGAAGAAAGTCGAGAGCCAAGATCCTTCACTCCTCTTAGCTTTTGCTCTCCACTAGTTTGTGAAAATCTTGAGAGAGCCTGTATAGTTCTGAGAGTGTGAATTGTTTATAATCTCTTTGCTCTCAGTTCTAGTTGCTTCAGATCCTCGCTTATCAAAAGCTGGATCTAGGGGCTTGAAAGTCATACATTCTTCTCTGTGTGGTTCCCTTCGGGTGTGAAGGAAGACCTGGTGGTATCCAGGGTGTTGTTCCCTTCGGGTGTGAAGGAAGACCTGGTGGTATCCAGGGTGTTGTTCCCTTCGAGTGTGAAGGAAGACCAGCTGAGCTGGGTGTTGTAGCGTCCTTAGGGGGACTGTTCCCTAGTTAGTGAAATCCTGAGTTGTTGCTCAGGGACTGGACGTAGGACTCCTAAGGAAAGGAAGTCCGAACCAGGATAATCCTTGTGTTGTGTGACTGTCTTCCTTGTGTGATTGTTATTTAAACTAACTGCAACTAACATAGTTCGAAGAACGTTTGTGTGATTGTTTTGAGTTACAGGTATCTTCTAGATTAATTTTAAAAGACCCATTCACCCCCCTCTGGGCTCGTCAACTGGGCAACAAGTGGTATCAGAGCAAGTCTCTTCGACAAAGAAAGGATCCAACGATCTGAAGAGTAAAGATCCATGGCAGCCCAAGGTAACTTTGAAGGTCAGTCCGTCAACCGACCCCCTCTCTTCGATGGTGAAGATTATCCTTACTGGAAGACCAGAATGGAATACTTTTTACAAGGACACGACTATCAAATTTGGTCCATAGTAGAAGAAGGTGATCTGTTAGTCACAAATGAGAAAGCACAATGGACAGATGATGACAGGAAGAAGATTTCCCTGAATTGCAAAGCAAAGAGTATCCTATGCTGTGCTCTAAGTAAGAAGGAATTCAACAGAGTTTCAGCCTGCAAATCATCAATGGAAATGTGGGAAAAGCTCAGGATTACTTATGAAGGCACAGACAAAGTGAAGGAAACAAGAATCGATATTCTTGTCACTCAATATGAAAGATTTCAGATGCAATCAAGTGAGTCCATAACTCAAATGTTCAGCCGGTTCACTGACATCACAAATGGACTGGCTAGCCTGGGGAAAGTCTATGAGATGGGAGATATGGTAAGAAAGATACTTAGATCCTTACCGTCCTCATGGACTCCAAAAGTCACAGCAATAGAAGAAGCTAATGATCTGAAGAGAATGTCTGTAGAAAAGCTCATTGGGTCCCTCATGGCCCATGAAATCAATATGGAAAGGCTAGGAGAGTCCTCTAGCAGAAAGAAGCACTCCAACGCCTTAAAAGCTGAAGAAGATTCACCAGATGCAAGCTCAGCTGAAAGCGAAAGTGATGCAGACAGCGAGAATGAGGAAGCTATGTTATCTAGAAGGTTACAGCGAATTTTGGCTAAAAAGAAGAAATCTCAATCTGGTAGAAGGTATTTCAAAAAGAATAAGGATTTCAAGAAGCCAGATGGAAAAGAAATGAAGAAAGGAGAACCCATCTGCTACGAATGTAAGAAGCCAGGACACATTAAGACTGAGTGTCCTAAGTTAAAGAAGCCAGAGTTCAGGAAGAAGGACAGTTCCAAGAAGTTTAGAAAGTACAAAAAGAAAGCAATGGCAGCAGCATGGGAAAACAGTAGCGACTCAGATAGTGAGTCAAGCTCCTGCAGCGATGAAGAAAAAGCCCACTTGGCCTTCATGGCAAACACTGAAGAAAAGGTAACTTCTGACTCATCTTTTGATTCATGCAATGGTTCAGACTCCGATAGTTTAGAAGAGGCTTTCAATGAACTTTATGAAAAATATAAAGAAGTAACTAAACTATTAAAAGTAAGTAAGAAAAACATAGTCTGTATAGAAAATACAAACTCAGATCTAAAATCAGAAAATGAACAATTAGAAAGTCAAATAATTGAACTTAAACGAAGAAATGAACTGTTATGTGAAGACCTAAAAGTTAAAAATGAACAAATAACTAAACTAGAAAAACAGGAAAGTACAGATGAATTAAGGAAAGAAATTAAAACTTAAATGAAGAAAATGATAAACTATCAAGCACACTAGAAAAATTTACTAATGGTAAAAACTCTCTAATATTAAAAGGTGCTAGGAGATCAGGTAAGAAGAAAAATGGGTTAGGATATACACCCCCAGATAATGAAGAAACCAAGGTCTATCCTAAAACATATCCAACACCAAAATTTGTACCCGAACAAGATGTAGCATACAAAGCTGATTTTAAATACATAGAAAAAGTGACTAAGTTATCCTGCTGTAGTCACTGCAATAAGTTAGGACATATTATAACTACATGCCCAACAAGACATAAAAAATGGATATTAAAAGGTAAAATTAATGATACTAACCAATCAGGACCCAAAAGAATTTGGGTACCTAAAGCTTGATGTCTTTATTTCAGGTTAACCCTCGAGCATCCAAATGGTATTTGGATAGTGGGTGCTCAAGACACATGACAGGAAACCAGAAGTTGTTCTCTCATCTCCAAGCTGAAGATGGAACAGTTACCTATGGAGATAATGGGAAAGGAATCGTAATAGGCAGTGGCTCTGTGAATAACAAAGGAAAAACAGTCATAGAAGATGTGCTACTAGTCAAGGGATTGAAGCACAATCTCATCAGCATTAGCCAGCTGTGCGACAGAGGCCATCAGATCAAGTTTCAAGAGTCAAAGTGCAGTATACTGAAGGATGGAACAGTCATCTTTGAAGCTAATAGAGAAAAGAATTTGTATGTGCTCTATCTTGAAGAACTCAAGGTTCAAAATGTTTGCCTGGCAGCAAATAAAAATAAATCCACAGAATTATGGCACAGACGACTTGGACATTGCAGCATAGATGGCATGAGAAAATTGCTAAAGAAGAATCTTGTGCAAGGTCTACCTAAGGTCAGTACAAAGTTGGAAGGTGTATGTAAACCTTGTGCTAAGGGTAAGCACACCAAAGTCTCCTTCAAGTCAAAGACGATGGTGACCACCTCAAAACCCTTGGAGCTCCTTCATATGGATCTATTTGGGCCAATGAGGACTACCAGTCTTGGAGGAAAGAATTTTGGATTTGTCATAGTTGATGACTACTCAAGATTTACATGGGTATCATTCCTAGAACATAAAGATGATACTTTTGAAAGTTTCGTCAGCTTCAGTAAGAAAGTTCAGAAAGATCAGAAGTTCAGCATTGTGTCTATCAGATCAGATCATGGTGGTGAATTTCAAAATGAAAAATTTTCTAGATTTTGTGATGATCAGGGAATTGAGCACAATTTCTCAGCACCAAGGACACCTCAACAGAATGGCATCGCTGAGAGGAAGAACAGAACCCTATTGGACATGGCAAGAACTATGCTCTCAGAATATGATCTGCCTAGATACTTTTGGGCTGAAGCAGTCAATACAGCAAGCTACATTATCAACCGAGTAATGATCAGGCCAATCCTGAAGAAGACTGCATATGAACTATTCAAAGGGAAGAAGCCTCAGATCAGCCACTTCAGAACCTTTGGGTGCCCTTGCTTCATTCACAACAATGGAAAAAGGGACATTGGTAAGCTGGATGCCAAATCAGATGAAGGCATCTTCATGGGGTACACGTCTAAACCTAAAGGCTATAGAGTATTTAATAAACGTACCTTGTTGATTGAACAATCTGTGCACATTATTTTTGATGAAACTAACCCTTCCTTGAGAAAGGGAGTAGATAGTGACGATGATGATGCAGAAGAACTATCCAAGAAACTAAAAGATGCATCAATTGAGGACAAGGATGATCCACCTCTGGAAGAATTACAACAAGAAGAAGTTACTCATGAAAACCTTCCAAAGGAGTGGAGATACAAGAAAGATCACCCACTTGAAAATATCATTGGTGATCCATCCATTGGGGTAAGAACAAGAGGTAATGTTATTCCTTGTGATTATTTAGCCTTTGTTTCTCAGATAGAGCCTAGGACAGTCAATGAAGCTCTTTCTGATGAATCTTGGATAGTAGCCATGCAAGATGAATTAAATCAATTCAAGAGAAACCAAGTATGGTCACTTGTTCCTAGACCATCAGACCATCCAGTCATTGGCACCAAATGGGTGTTCAGAAATAAACTGGATGAAACTGGTGCAATCTTAAGAAACAAGGCCAGATTGGTAGCTCAAGGCTATTCTCAAGAGGAAGGCATAGATTTCGATGAAACCTATGCACCTGTAGCTAGACTTGAGGCCATTAGAATATTACTTGCATATGCATCTGCTTTAAACTTGACACTATTTCAAATGGATGTTAAATCCGCATTCTTAAATGGTTTCATAAAAGAGGAAGTTTATGTGGAACAACCTCCGGGCTTTGATGACACAGAATTTCCTAATCATGTTTTCAAACTTCACAAGGCATTATATGGTTTAAAGCAAGCACCTAGAGCCTGGTATGAAAGGCTTAGCTCTTTCCTTCTAAATCATGGTTTCAGTAGAGGTCAAGTAGATAGTACTCTTTTTATAAAGTCAAAAGTCAAACACATCCTATTGGTTCAAATCTATGTAGATGATATCATTTTTGGTTCTACTGATGAGTCTCTTGCAAGTATTTTGAAAAGTTAATGCAGGGAGAATTTGAAATGAGTATGATGGGAGAACTCAACTATTTCCTTGGACTTCAAATCAAACAAGGAAAGGAAGGAACTCACATCAGTCAAGCTAAGTACACAAAAGAACTATTGAAGAAATTTGGATTCGAAAATACCAAGCCACTGTCGACACCAATGAGTACATCAACAAGAATGGACAGTGACAAAGATGGTAAGAAAGTAGATCAAAAGATCTACAGAGGTATGATAGGTTCACTCCTTTATTTAACAGCTAGTAGACCTGATATTTTATTTAGTGTATGCATGTGTGCTCGATATCAGGCAGATCCTAAAGAATCACATTTAATTTCTGTGAAAAGAATATTTAGATATCTAGCAAGATCTCATGACTTAGGTCTATGGTATCCAAAACAATGTGAAATTAGCCTAGTAGGTTACTCTGATGCTGACTATGCTGGATGTAAATTAGATAGAAAGAGCACCAGTGGTTGTTGTCAGTTCCTTGCAGGGTGTTTGATATCTTGGTCCTCAAAGAAACAAAATTCAGTAGCACTCTCTACAGCTGAAGCTGAGTACGTGGCTGCTGGAAGTTGCTGCACACAACTCTTATGGATAAAGCAACAGCTTGAGGACTTTGGATTAAATATCAAATCAATCCCGTTGCTGTGTGACAACACCAGTGCCATTAATCTCACCAAGAATCCAGTTCAGCACTCAAGGACCAAACATATTGAGGTTAGATATCATTTTATTCGTGATCATGTTGCAAATGGAAATATTGAAATATCCTTTATTGATACAAATGGCCAATTAGCAGACATTTTCACAAAAGCCTTACCTGAAGAGAGATTTACATCTCTTAGAAGGGAATTAGGCATGTGCAATTTGTGATAAAAGTTTGCTTACAAGTGGCACATTAAATTCTTAGAATTAACGTAATTTTTCCCTCCATGGCAATAAGCAAAAGAAATTCAAATTGTATTGTAGTAAACGCTCTCTCATTGAAGTCCGTTTGAATAGTCAAAACTTTTGTCGTTTTCTCCGCCGCTTGGCGCCTCACTTTCCACGTAGCATTAATTTATTCATAAAATCGATGACAGAACGATTCGTGTCTCATCGTCTACCTTTTCCCCTCTTTTACCCTGCCGCTTGAGCCGATGCCCTAACAACTCCATCTCAATCCTCTGCAAATTTGAATCTTCCTCCTACTTCCCGCAAAATTTCTTGAGGATTCTTTCTCCTCACCTTCCGTCTCCACCCTCCGTTGCCTTTTCCACCTGAATCTATGGCCGCACCTATCATCGCCGGCAGTTTGGGTGGCTACAGCGCCGAGTTCCTCACTCCTGAGCAGCAGGAGAGATTTACTTTTGTGAAGACAAAGCTCTGTGGCAACAAAGAAGTAGATGTCGCTAATCTGAGGAAAAGTGGAATGAGCAGCGTAGTAGATTTGATCAATCAGATGCAGTGGACAGAAATTTCCACCTTTTCAGAGGTCAGTTATCCGGATTGGTAAAAGCCTTTTTTGTGTGTATGAGAACAGAGGAAGATGGGTCTCTAGTTTCTTCAGTAAAGGGAACAATGATTAGAATAGACCCTGAGTTGCTGAAAATGTGTTCAATGTAAAGACTTCCGGATTTAGTGGGGTTCACACTGTGGATGCCCAAGTGAAAGGTTTGGGAATTATCGGGCCAGGATTCAAGCTGAGAGACGGCAAGATCGACATAAATCAACTATCCGCCTTCAATCGTCTTCTCCATTTTATTGTCTGTCAAATCTTAGTTCCCAGAAGTGCAACGTTTTCATCTTGCACAAAGGCCGATTCGGACATGATGTACTGGGCCATTCAGAATAAGGAGATAAATATGGCTGCAGTGATAATGGAAAGAATGAAGTTTGCAAGAGATCAGATTTGGGACACCAAGAGTAAGTTCAATGTGTCCCTGCCTTATGCCCACCTACTCACCAAGATCTTCAAACACTTCGGTGTTGATCTTTCTGGGGCAGTTGTAGAGAAAATGGGCCAAGCAATCAGGTCCAGGAACCTGAAGAAGAGTGGCTTCTCTGTGGAAAGTGGTGTCTGGTTCAAGGCTTCAGTTGCTGAAGGCGAAGCCATCATTATCGACACCTCAGTTGTTCATCCGGAGATGGGATCAGCGGATATGACTCCAGAATTGCCAGTGGAGTCAATTTTAGCTCCAGCAGTTGAAGCAGCAGAATCTTCACGGCCCTCCATTGCAGAAGTTCAGTCTGAAAGTGCAGTAGAAGAAGAAAGGGCGTCTGTAGAAGCTTCAGGATTTCCAGAAGAATCAGTTCAAACTTTTGCAGAAAGGAGAATTGAGGATCTCCTCCCAGAGGACATTATTCCAGTTGAGGACCCACTTCCCTCAACTGTAGTTGCATCGATTCTGGCAGACATCATAGATTCAATTCCTTTTATTTCAAGTGCTCCAGAAACAAGTAGCAGAGTTGCAGATGAGACTGTGGCATCAGGCCACATTGATGAACAAATGGAAGATGTTCCAGTAGAGGTAGAGCACCTAGCTGCCCAAGGTGATTCTGTGTTGGAATCTGCTCCCAGTCAGGGGGAGCAAGTATCAGATGAAGAAGATGCTCCTATTGAGGGGGAGCTATCAAAAGAAGGTTCAGTAGACGCAACTCCAGATGTTGATAAGGATGAAAAGCATGGAGATTCTTCAAATTTGGATGACAGAGAAGGGGAGACTGCAAGCTCTTCGAGCTCAGATGATGATCAACCTCCTCCAGAACATGAAGGCAAGAAGAAAGGAAAAGAGGTTGCCTCTGGAGTTCCTCTCCTGGCTGATTCTCCATTTGAGAGGCAGGTTAAGCAGAAAATTGTCATAAACTTGAAGCCAGTGATTGAAAGGCTGAATGTTCAAGGTGAACTATTATGTTCTCTCCAGTCAGATGTCAACTCTATATTTCTGAGTCAAGCTTCAGCCAACAAAGAGTTGGCCCAAATCAGAAATGCTATGAAATGGTTTAACAAGGAAATGAGCAGCATGAAAGGCATGCTCTCAGATATTATCAAGGCAGTTGGAGCTCAAGCTCCTCCTCCTCCAGAAAGCTCCAAAGCAGCACCAGAAGCAGCACCAAAAGAGGTAGAGCCAACAGGGCCAGCTGATCAGGATGCAGGGCCAACGGGGCCATCTGAGCAAGGATCAGGACCATTGGAGAGTGAGTCTGTGCAGATAGAGGCAGAAGAGCTCTTGGCACCCAAGCCCCCAACTCCCTCTTCCCCTCTCACACACCTATTCCTCCAACTCCACCATCAGCTCCTACAGCACCTCCTGCTCCTCAAACATTCAAGAAGCCTCAATCTAGACCAATTTCCTCTCCTACACCATTTCAGTCCACCATTCCTTCTCCTTCTCCTTTATTTGAGGCCCCTCCAGCATCCTCAGCTGGAGCATCCTCTTCCTCCTCGGGTCCCTCCCTTGGACCAACTGATGATCTCCACACTACTTCACACTCTTTTCTTCATCCTACTCCTCCACCATCTTTCATCACTATCATACCTGAACATGCTCAACTCAATTCTCCTTTATTGAAAAGATAAAGGATGAATTTGAGGAAGGGATCCTCAGGTCTGTGTTGAAAGTGGAGAACATGTTCACAGGGCAGATCCTTCTAATCCTGCCTCCAAGAAGAGGAAACTTACTTCTACCTCTTCCTCTTCCTCTGAACCCAAATACCCTCCTTTGTGGTTTTCTCTCACAGTGGACACAAACATAACCCACTGTATAGGGAATACCTTTCCAAAGTTGCTTATGCCACCATCATCAACCTTCCCTTTCAAAACCTTACAGATCATTTGCACACCATTTTCCCCTATACTTCTCTTTCAAAAACCGAAAAATCCAAAATTTTCTCTCTTGCTCACTCCAAATCTGAAGAGCAGTGGGGCAAAGGTCACAAGGATCTTCTCAAGAAGTTCATTCTTGCCAAATCTGCCAGATTTCCTCCAAGGGACCACTCCTTGACTCTATCTGAGTGGTTCAGGATGTACCACCAAGAACTCTGGGCACCCTACATTCAATCGGAAATAAAGATGATCAGCATTTCATGCGTTCAACAACTACAGATATATTCATAGACTTCCAGAAGTTCAGCTCTGTCAGTTCAGGAAGGCCATTTCAGCCTTGTCTCCAGTTATCTCTCACACTTCAGATATTCAGGTAGATTTTGCTACACTTCAAATACCTGAGGAGATAGCCCTTCCTCAAATTCACTTTCTAGTTATGGAATCCTCTGTAGGATCCATCATCTTTGAGCGTTTTGCCAGAGTCTTGGGCAGAATTAAAGTGCAGAAAGGCTACCTGGTTTCCTTTTCTAGATTCCTATTCAGGGAATATCACCAGGGCCATGTAAAGGCTGAAGTTCTCTCCCCTATCCTGTCTGAATGTGAAAGGCTCACATCTTCTGAATGGTCCAAGTTCTACCCCCTGTCAGCTCAGCAGCTGTCTGAACTCAATGAAGCTCAGGCCAGGGAAGGCAAACCAGCTATTTCTCCAGCCACTTTCCTAGATATGAACTCCATTAATCTTGTTGATGACCCCTTCAAGGTCTGGGAAGAAAGATACAAAGTGTATGTGGCTATGCACCAAGCTCTCAGAGCTAACCACAATCACTACCCTGTCACCATGGACCAGTTCCTCTCCTGTGCCAGCTTTGGCACTTCTCGTTTTCTCAAGATGAACATGGACAAGGATGCATATGCTGATCTTCTCTATCAGCATCTAGATCTTCATCTCAAACGGATGGCTCCCACCATGGGACCATCTTACTCTGTGTCTTTGGAGCTTTTAAAAATCTTTTTGAAGAGCAGGAAGTTCAGGCATGGGAAACCATCTCCCATTTTGCCTCTCTGTTGTCTCCTGCCTTCTATTTACCTGTACCTCCACAGTAAATGACATGACCTTCTGTGTATTCTCTATTTTTTTTTTCTCTCTTCTTTCTTTGTCAAAGTTTATCTTTTGCTTAATGACAAAAGGGAGAAAAGTACGCATGTCTGAAATTTTAATTTTGCTTAGAATCTTAGCATATCTTCTCTTTACAACAAATTCAGATACTTTTATCCATGCTTATTGTTCAGTTTTGTCATCACCAAAAAGGGGAGATTGATGATCAGTCTGTCCCCATGCAATTTTAATTAATTATATATATATACATATTTTGATGATTAACAAAACCAAACAAGAATTTATCAATTATATCTGATGAATATTTCATAAGTCTTAAGTACAGAAAAAATACCGAGGTCAAACAAGCCAATAAAGGTATGCATTACTACTCTGAAGCTTCAATCTTTTCAACATGATATTTCTCTAAATCCATATCGATTTCTGTTGAAGTTCATAACGATTTTCTTATAAGACTGAAAAGTCATGTTGTTTCAAACAAATCGATGTCGTAACGATTCTATAAGTGATCGCAACGATTTCTTTAGAAGCAAAACGCTTGTTGTTTCAAACAACTTCATAAGTTATCATAAAACGATTTCTTTAGAACTCGCAACGACTTGCTTGTTGTAACGACTTCATAAGTTATCATAACGATTTCTTTAGAACTCGCAACGACTTGCTTGTTGTAACGACTTCATAAGTTATCATAACGATTTCTTTAGAACTCGCAACGACTTGCTTGTTGTAACGACTTCATAAGTTATCATAACGATTTCTTTAGAACTCGCAACGACTTGCTTGTTGTAACGACTTCATAAGTTATCATAACGATTTCTTTAGAACTCGCAACGACTTGCTTGTTGTAACGACTTCATAAGTTATCATAACGATTTCTTTAGAACTCGCACGACTTGCTTGTTGTGTACATTTCATAAGTTATCAAACGATTTCTTTAGAACTCGCAACGACTTGCTTTATGTACTTCATTTCATAAGTTAGCGTAACGATTCTTTAGAGTTCATAACGACTTGATAAGTATTCATAACGATTTGCTCTCTATAATGACTTATATGTTCATAACGATTTCATAAGTCATTCAGTCATCGATTTCATATATTGATATCCTTTCATCTTAAAGCATTGACCAGTCAAAGCCCACGTAGACATCTCTCTGACGCTTTTGCATTTATGAGATCTGAACATATCTCTGCATGCATGCAGACCATATCATCCTTTATCGTGCCTACTCTGATAACGTTCTTTAGACTAAAGCTATTTGGCATTACTATTTTCTTGACTATTGCTACTGACGTTGACTGACATCAGAGACAGCTTATCTGTCTGCTATTTAAGATTGACATCTGTGCAGACCTCTGAACTAGCTTCATGGTACAACGTTAAACAAATAGAAGCCATCGTATCTTTGAAGATCTCATCTCTTTGCGTGCTTAAGTGATCAAAAGACTGTGACTGGAAGCTTCCAAGACTCTAGACGTCATTCAGTCTAACGACTACTCAAAAGAGAGACAACGGACACTTAACGTCTAGATTTCAAATTGAAGATATATATACAAGTCAGAAGAATAGAAGAACACAACGTTCAAGGGATTGGATATTCAGCATTCAAATTCTTCTGAAGAAAGTCGAGAGCCAAGATCCTTCACTCCTCTTAGCTTTTGCTCTTTTGCTCTCCACTAGTTTGTGAAAATCTTGAGAGAGCCTGTATAGTTCTGAGAGTGTGAATTGTTTATAATCTCTTTGCTCTCAGTTCTAGTTGCTTCAGATCCTCGCTTATCAAAATGGATCTAGGGGCTTGAAAGTCATACATTCTTCTCTGTGTGGTTCCTTCGGGTGTGAAGGAAGACCTGGTGGTATCCAGGGTGTTGTTCCCTTCGGGTGTGAAGGAAGACCTGGTGGTATCCAGGGTGTTGTTCCCTTCGAGTGTGAAGAAGACCAGCTGAGCTGGGTGTTGTAGCGTCCTTAGGGGGACTGTTCCCTAGTTAGTGAAATCCTGAGTTGTTGCTCAGGGACTGGACGTAGGACTCCTAAGGAAAGGAAGTCCGAACCAGGATAATCCTTGTGTTGTGTGACTGTCTTCCTTGTGTGATTGTTTTTAACTAACTGCAACTAACATAGTTCGAAGAACGTTTGTGTGATTGTTTTGAGTTACAGGTATCTTCTAGATTAATTTAAAAAGACCCATTCACCCCCCTCTGGGCTCGTCAACTGGGCAACAAGC